>OOFE01018924.1:4115-23107 GCA_900323365.1 Monocentris japonica | reverse complement strand
ACGCTGTGTGCACACCAGCCGTGTACGTGTGGGGGAGTCCGGCTCTGAGAGAAGCCATGCTGAGGACGGTGTGGGGCAGAGTGTGCCCAAGGCGCGGACACAGGTGAGAGCCACGCTGCGTTCACACTGCGAGCAACTTGACTGATGGGTCGCTCTTGACTGACTGATTTTGGGCTGAGACTATCTACATGTATGAACTGGTCTCATGCAGCTACAAAGTTTTGAACAGATTATGTTGCATTCAAGTGCTCCTTGTAAACTCCTCCTTCTGATATCAGAAGCCGTACAGTGCTTTCAAGCGCTGTGGTCAGAAATAATAACAAAACAGACTGTGTAACAAAACTATTTTTACGCCTGTTGTTTTGTCTCAGAAGTCAAGCAGCACAGAGCTACTTATTACTGCAATGGCAGAATGAAGAAGAGAAAATACACATCAGATGATTGATTGACGTTTTATTTGTTAGTTATTTGAAAGTACAGGAAGGGTTAGTTATCCAAGCCTACATGGATTGTATTGCCTATTTTTGCTGCTTTGGTTTCCATGTGTTAACATGACTAACTAGCAAGCACCAATTAGCCAGCTCTACAGGAAAGTAATGGGCCTCCGGTGACTTGTTGATCGTGCTGCACGCAGTGTGAACGCACAGTCCGATTTCTGAATACACAAGATAAAATTAAAAATACACAAGACATGACAAATGTTGAGGACAACTTGATCAGAGAAAATGCAGGATCCAAGGACACATCAACATGCAACTCTTTAAAACCAGTTATCCATGATATGCCCTGTTATTATCCAATTTTTTTTGAGCTAACTAATGAACTTTCTCACCCAAACTTAAGCTTACTTGGGCCAACAGATATTAGTGTGCTGTTGTGACGTTTTAGCCTGAGCTGGCCTGAAAAAGTCTTCTTTCAACAAATTGTTGTTGTAAAATCTGTTTATTGGTAAAATGTTTTACTTTTTTGGTTGTCCCTTTGCTTATTGCCATCAAACGATAAGGCGGTGAAGGAATCTTCCTATATACACACTTGTTCTGATCATATCCATGAAAAGAGATTCATCACAAAATGAGATAACCACCATTTGAAAAAATGGACACATATTCTTACAAAATGAACGCTGGTGTGTAAATGAAGTTGTTATTAAGTTGTGAGTCATTTTAAGACCTTTACTTACTAAATAATAATGAATTTTCATGTATCAAAACGAAAATGTTTAGCATTTTGGAATGAGACCCCCCCATCTCACTTCACTGAAGAGACACAAAAAGTTTTTCTTTTTTGTTTTTTTCCTTTTTTTTTAAAAAAAGGTTGCATGCTGAATATACCCACACTTACTTCAGTTGGAAAGATGAGAGGGAAACACTTTATATTAAGGTTGTATTGACTAATGTTACTTAGTATTAGTTGAACTAACAGTCAACTAAATTAATTTGTGTTTAGGATACTACTAATGCAATTTTGATTTCACTTCCTTGTTTACTATGTAAGCTATTATGCCATATAACTGACTTGACTGACATTGATTTGTATCTGTTACATTATGGTGCTGACAGTTCAAGTACTGCAGTTATATTTGCTTATAGCTTTATCATGCTGCCTAACATGTATTTTTGTTGATATTACTACATCAGGCCATGTTCCTCCTACATCCAGACCAGTGTCTAAAAGCTAGATTGAATCTCAATTTGGAAATGGATGGTAAACTTTAAAGTAACTCTACTGAATCAAAAATGCACCTACCTAATTTTAAGTGGCTCTAAACTTTCCAATGAGTGTAAGATGACAGTTGACTTTTGTACTCATGCATGGCAACATCTTTCCTCAAAATGTCTTTACATTAGTCATTTAGCAGACGCTTTTATCCAAAGTGACTTACAATGCATTCAAGTGCATTCAATGTAGGTAGGCAAGATCAAATTAAAAAATTAAAAAATAAATAATATTATATGACAACTACTAAGCACATGCTAAGAGGAAGGGTCAGGGTAGTATAGTCTTGTGTTTTTTATCTTGTGTTGTGAGGACCACAAATAAATGTATTACATAATGTGTATATTTTCATATTATATGTGTATTAGCAATGTTAAAACATGTCTAAAGTAAGCTCAAGAATGAAAAATCTTTTAGGCTGCTTGCTGGCAGGTAGCTGGCTGATTAATGATGTGGTGCAGCTGTGCTCCTTCCAGGTTCTGAGGAGCTGGCAATGGTAGTACTTGTGGCCAACCACTACCCCCAGCCAACACCGGTTGGCATATACGTATAGAGTGATATAATATATCCAATAAGTAGAAGCATTAAAAGAGAGTAACTATATGAAATCTGGGTGGTATTAACACTCAGTAGGGTGACACGAAACCATAACTTTAATGGCCTCAGAACACATCAAGGGAGGAAGGGATGTCTGAGTTTTCAGGGACCCTGCATTGACCAGTGTGTCTGTGTTTCTTAAAAAAAATCAGTCAAGTCAGTCAGGTGAAGTCCAGTGGCAGGAAACAACTCATAGTTCGGAGGATATCAGTATCCCTGTTACTGAGGAAGCAGGCACTAGCAGTGAAATGCTAGACTAGGAGGGCATTCAGGTCAGCCAGCAAACAAAAGAAAAGTACAGTGAGCTGGAAGTAAAACGGCCGAGGGCTACTGAGAGGAGTGAATGGAAAGCTGTCAATACAAATTTGATAAGGGCGCTTAATAGGCTTAGGGGAACAATCGAGAAAAAGCTAGAGAAAATGGGGATTGCGATTTACAATTATGGGGTAGAAAGGTTTGGAGTTCATGAGAAAAAAAAAAGTCTCAGAACCAATTAAGTCCAGGCGATAGTAGGAGATTTACAGACTTGTCCAAGAAAGGAGGCAGCTTAGGAAGCAGTGGAGGAAGGCGATAGATGGTATCAAAGTTCTGCATAGAAACGTGAAGAATCGTTTGGCAGCTTTGAGGAAATCAGAAAATCTTAGTGATAATAGAAGGAAGAAAGAGTTCGGATAGAGCAGCAGCTTTCTACAAAGACGCATTTAAATTTGTCAAAGGTCTATTTAGTAAAGAGATGAATGGCAGTCTGAAAGCAACAAAGCAGGAGTTATATGACCACCTAGAACACGTGCATACAGATCGGGAAAGGTATAGGAAGATAGGGCTCCCCCCAGATATCCCACCAATCGGCGTGATAGACCACCAGATAGATGTTAGCCTCCCCAAGTGGAGAGGTGCAGAACATAGTATGGCATGCAAGGGCTTCTTAGTTCTCCTCGGCTGTATAAAAGCACATCAGACATGTTGAGATTCTTGTGGAAGCTTATGAAGATGGAAGAAACAAGTTACTCCTAGATCATGGCATGGGGCAGGGGTGATTTTCATTCCCAATTATTTTACATAGATGAAGAAGCAATTCCAACAGTTTTGCAGAAGCTGAAAAAGCTTAGGAAGGTGGTACGATGCAACCGTGAAAAGGGGGCTATTCAGGAGATAAGGCAAGATGTACTTAGAGGCATTGATGGCATAGAGAGGACTACTGGGCAAGTTAAAGCTGTGGTGCCTGCAATTTGGTCCATTACCTCAGTTTATGTGGCCCTTGACAATATATGAGATACCTACACCAATCAGCCATAACGTTAAAACCACTGACAGGTGAAGTGAAGAACATTATCTCGTTACCATGGCCCCTGTCAAGGGGTGGGATATATTGGGAAGCAAGTGAACAGTCAGTTCTTGAAGTTGATGTGTTGGAAGCAGGAAAAATGGGCAAGAGTAAGGATCTGAGCAACTTTGACAAGGGCCAAATTGTGATGGCTAGACGACTGGGTCAGAGCATCTCCAAAACCGCAGGTCTTGTGGGGTGTTCCCGGTATGCAGTGGTTAGTACCTACCAAAAGTGGTCCAAGGAAGGACAACCGGTGAACCAGCGGCAGGGTCATGGGCGCCCAAGGCTCATTGATGCGCGTGGGGAGCAAAGGCTGGCCCGTCTGGTCCGATCCCACAGAAGAGCTACTGTAGCACAAATTTAATGCTGGCTATGATAGAAAGGTGTCAGAACACACAGTGCATCGCAGCTTGCTGCGTATGGGGCTGCGTAGCTGCAGATCGGTCAGAGTGCCCATGCTGACCCCTGTCCACCGCCGAATGGTTTTAATGTTATGGCTGATCAGTGTATATCAAAGGTAGAGAAGTTAGATAGGCTAGTTGGCTCATGTGTTAGACATCCCACGATGTCTTAGCAATGTATACTTTGCGACATAACCACGGGCATCATTCTTTCTGAAATCTGAATTGGGCTTCTGTTTGAATACTGGATTATGAATGCCAGCGGCTTCAGCACCAAGCAGAGCACCAGAGCATTGGTGTGTCAAGTCGTCTCCAGCAGAGAGAAAGAGAGCCTCCAGTTTGACGAGGCTGTAGATAGGATTGTTGAGGCAACAGAGCAAGGCGACAAAACAGATGACAGCAGACATTCAATGACAGCAATCATTGTCAGCCTTATCACAAAGTTTACTAAGGAGAAGTGACTGAGCCAGGGCTGCTCCAGGCCTAATGTATCACATATACGTAAATTTATATCTATCTACATCTACCAACTAACAGAGAAACTAATTTCACTCATACTGTATGTCTTCTCTCTGAAGTCCACCATTGTTATGTCTTTTATTTTTACCAAAAGGTACCAACAAATCCCCATCTGAATGAAACTTTATTATTAATGTGTCATGATCAGAAATGAAATAAAATAATAAACTAGTTAAAATGACAATTTCACTGGGTGGCCAAGGAGGCCCTCTCAAGAGATGGCACACTGGCATCTTAAGGAAGAAGCTCATCACCTTTCACAGAGAAAATGGTACAGGGTTGCCTTTTTTGCAAAACCCTATGACTTCACCAAAAGTTGCTTGTGGCCACCGTTCTTTTTCCAAAAATGTGGTTGACCATTACTTTAGTACAGTAGCACCTTGCCTCTCCGAGACGCCACATCCGGCTTGGGCCTGAAAGTCCAAATTCACAGAGTGAAAGGATCAATGTCTTTTCACTGGAGCAATAAGCAATTTAGTGTATCCATAAATTAGCCAAATAAAACGTATCAACATCAAAACACTTATCAGTTTTTTATCAACTGGGGAAAAACAAGCCTGAGGCTGATACGTCACAAGTGAGACATACCTCATTGGGAAATGTTTGTTTGTTGTCGTCTCGCGGGCAGTGGCTTCTTACAACTACTATAATACTAGCTGTCTAATCTATGAAGTAGACATAAATGTCGTGCTGCTTCAACACTATATGCAGCTTAACAATGCTGCTCTTCAACACCACAGACACTCTGACTGGAGCTGTGCCTCTTGCAGTTGACTTTGACAGTCCTGTGGATTACCTCATCTTTATTTTCCAGTTTTTATTCGCCACAGCTGTAGTTCTCATGGCCGGCACGGTAGTCATTGGGATCTTGGCCACAAAAGCTCTCCGCCTTCAAAATAGGTTCATTTTTATGTTGAACACCAGTATTTGTGATACACTGACCGGATTTTCAGTGTATTATCTGGGTCTGTTCGATGTCGAGGAGGGATATCCGTCCAGAAATGGGACATATAATATTTTACCTTCATTTCTTGGGGTCAATATCATGACGTTTTTATTTGCACAGTTTGACCGATATTTTGCCGTTTGCTACCCATTTATCTACAGCCGCTTCATAACCAGGCGGGTCATTATATCTTTAAATGTTTATTGTTGGTTTCATGTTTATGTTCACTTGCTCATGACACATCTGATGCCACTTTCTAAAGCAATGCAAGTGCACGCATTCAGCATTGTTAGTTTACAAATCATTGTGGTCACCAAAGTGGCCATGACAATTAAATTATATGTTGTTGCCAAGTACCAGCTTGAACGAGACCCTCCCAGCGCTGAGAGAGAAAACAACAAAGAATCATTAAGAATCATCATTTTTGTAGTTATAAGCTTCTTAGTCCTGTGGTGCCCCTCGTTTGTTAATATTGTACTGAGACTGGTAATAAGGCAAGGGCTGACTTTTGAAAACGAGGCCACAAACCTTTTTGCCATCATGGCTCGCTTTAACGCTGTGTGCACACCAGCCGTGTACGTGTGGGGGAGTCCGGCTCTGAGAGAAGCCATGCTGAGGACGGTGTGGGGCAGAGTGTGCCCAAGGCGCAGGAAGAGGTGAGAGCCGGACAGCCTGCTGCAGGACAGATGAAACTGCTGCCAGTGTTCAGTCAACATGAAATAAGTAGATTATATAATAAGTAATAATAATAAAAAAGTATCCGCTTCCTTCTCAGAGTTGGCTCCTGTCATGGGAAGGGAGATGACAAAGGCCTTGGACGAGTAACTGACGCTGTCGGAAAATGTAGGACCCGAGGACTTCATCAACTTGCAGCAAATTAGGTCAACCTACTAACTGGAAAATTTGCTATCTGTCTGTCTATCTATCCATTTAGGAGTGCTGCCATTCGCATGTATTTTTTTGTTGTTTTTGTATTGTAAATTAGAAGCCCAAAGGTTATTGCAGACTAGTCAGTGTACACAAATTGGCAAAATTCAACGTAAGGTTATTGGGCTATGGGCATTAAGCATATAAACAGCGTTTTGACTCATGAAATTTTATTTTGTCATAGACAATATCAACTTAAAAGAATGCTACACAAAGAATGCTAACAACGCTACCACTATCATGCAACCTGTGAACAGGTGGGCCTTTAGCGATATATCCAAAGGTGAAAACTACAATCATCAAATAATTTTTGTTAAGACTTGAGCGCACGCAAGCAAACAAGCATGGAGCCGCTGTCTGGCTTAAGGCGCATTTCCCAAATCAGTCTGATTTTAAAAAAAATATTTTTAGACAAGCCACATCTACTTGATTGCATCCAGGCCCTCTTGACACCCCACCCCCCCAATTTATGGTGTAAAGGGTCGTATCTCATGGTCGTGGGTTCAATCCCCCACATAATGTCAAGTACCTTTGTAAATTGCTTTGGATAAAAGCGTCTGCTAAATGACTGTAATGTCTAGTCCTCTCTGTCCCAATGTAACACATATGCTTACTCTGAGTTGTTCCTTGTACTCTTGCGCTACCATTTCTTGTGCATTAATGTTACATGCTTTTTGTAACAATGAAAACTAAAAAGGAACTGTCCATGGTGCTAAATCTGAAGTGTAATAGGACTGTCCCTGGCACTTAATCTGAAGTGTGATGGGACTGTCCATGATGCTAAATCTGAAGTGTAGTGGGACTGTCGATGGTGCTAAATCTGATCTATGATGGGATAGTGTAATATGTCTGTCTGCCTATTATTTTCACTGCCTCCTCCCAAACACAGTCTCCTCAGCATTAACATGGAAAATGGAGCAGATGGGGAAAAAGTGTCTATAAAATAGGGGCATTATTCCATTTCAAGCGCAGTTTAGATAGACAGGGCTACTCCTACTCAGTACTCCCATAATGATTCTCTCGGTCAACATCACGCTTGTTCCACTGTCGGTAGATTTTGACAGCCTAGAAGATTATTTCATCTTCCTTTTTCACGTTTTATTTGGTACGAGCGTCGTGCTCGTAGCCGGTTCGGTCGTAATTGGCATCTTTAGTACGCCTATCCTATTTCAACAAAATCGGTTCATATTTATGCTGAACACAAGCATATGTGACACAATGACTGGCTTTGCCGTTTTCTACCTCTGTCTGTTCGATGTACGAGTGGGCTTCCCGTCTAAAAATGGAACTTTTTACATTTTGCCTTCACTTCTTGGAGTTAATATCATGACGTTTTTATTTGCCCAGTTTGACCGATATTTTGCCGTGTGTCATCCATTCTTTTATGGCCGTTTTATCACCAGACACCTGGTTGTGTGTGTTAACGTGTATAGCTGGTTACACGTCTATACTCAGTTACTCATACAACACATGGTGCCATTGTCGAAAGCCGTTGATATCGCAGTTTACAGCAGAATAAGTTTACAGGTGATCATTTTCACCAAATTAACCATCACGGTTAAACTGCTCGTTGTCGCCAAGTATCAACTCCAGCGAGAGCCACCGAGCCCAGAGAGAGAAAGCAAGAAAGAGTCATTGCTGATAATAATAGTAGTGGTTGTGTTTTTTCTGGTGCTGTGGACCCCAGCCATTGTGAACACGATTGTGGCGATGCTAACAGGAAACGCCATTAAGGTTAGAAACGAAGCCACAAATCCAGTAAGCATCCTGTCCAGGAGCAACGCGTTGTGTACGCCGTCACTCTACCTGTGGGCAAGTCCTTCACTGAGGACGGCCGTGTGGAAAACCGTATGGAGCAAAATCTGCTGCAAACGACCGAAAAGGTTGGTGAAATTAAACTATCTCACTGCTTTTAGAAAAAGTCGATAATGCATCATCGCGAGGAACAACGCAAATGGTTGAACAAAATATGATTTAATTTAATTAAAAAAATATATATGATATCTTCCGCTAACAATGTAGTTCTTGCGAAACGTATGGTGGCTGCTAGGCAACACATAGGTGCCAGAATGAGTGGTGAGTTTCGGTTGGCCCCTAACTTAAAGTGCCTTATTACCAATATAACAGGACGAGGTGGCCGAGTGGTTAAGGCGATGGACTGCTAATCCATTGTGCTCTGCACGCGTGGGTTCGAATCCCATCCTCGTCGTCAAACTGTTTGCTTCGCTGATAAAGCATGAGACTCTCAGAGTCGTGGGTTTGATCCCCACTTAGTGTAAACTGTAACTTGTAAGTCGCTTTGGATAAAAGCGTCTGCTAAATGACTGTTATTCCTTACAATGATGAGAACTGAGCACCGGTGACAAGTTTAATTACTAATGACGATTAACCTTGACAGTGAATATCAGATTACTATTTTTATTTTATTTTACACGAGCCAAGGAGGAATGGTGACTGTATTCTAGGTGATGGGCTGTGCTTAAAAACGAGCAAAGTTTTAACGAGCAAAGTCTGAACGCAAAAAGCAAGCTATCGAATTGAATCCATAATGATGGGAAAGTCCAGTTTGACTACAAGACTTAAAGGGTGGCTTGCGCCAACAAGATTTAACTTGAAAAAATTCTGTTGCATCTAACTTTCAACCTTAAGACTAAGCAAGATTACATTTAAATCTTAAACCAACACAGGGGAGCAGGTCAACAATGCAACGTTTGTCTCGGAGCTAAGCTCTAACGGTAACAAAATAACAAGGTTTTAATTCAAATCTCGCAGCACACGAAAAGCCACGAACAATTTTTCTATTTATTGCTATTTTTCGTATCATCAAAACTTTTTTGTATTTTGCGTACCAATAGGGGCAACTATAATCTTGTTTGAATCACTTTAATTCAGGTTTAAATCAAGAAACTTTTTAATTTTAATTCCGTAACATAGCTCCGATTACTCTAAAATCTAGATCTACTTAGCCTATTTTAAACACAGTGTCACTAAATCCTGATTATCACTAATTTTGGATTAAATTGTGTTGATGCAACCCCATTTTAAAATAAGATTAATTTTTTAAGATTAATAATTTAAACCTAAATTTTAAATATTTAAACCAAGAATACAAATAAAAGATAGGCATTTTGGTGATAAAAGGTCCCATTGCTTCTCGCAGCACCGTCAATAAGAAGACCTCTCATAGGTTGAGTCTGTCCCTTATGTGTCTTAGAGGAACTCTTGTCACTTTCCTTTCCAAAGGTTAATTAGGAGTTTAAAGTTTTGGAGCAACAGGGTCTCTGTTTAAAGTAAAAACTAAACAGAGATGTGAAAGAAGGTTTAAATATAATCTTGTTTAATGTTAAACTAGGTTTGGTGCAACAGAAGCCATTGATAAACCATAATTTAATCCAGTTCAAAAGTTACTCATCATTCATCCTGCGTCATGTAATTTTCCCCCTCTTTCTTTATGGTGTAGTATCAAATTAAGCAAAGATACTTTAAATAATACTGAAAGAATTGTATGACACAACATTTTAGTGAGCTGAAATAAAAATAAACCTCAAGTGTGTGGACGAAGCTGAACTGAACTAAACCTGAACCTTTGCTCCCAAAACTAAGAGAAACAAACTAAGTAATCAGCATGATTTCCTCTTAGATATATGATCACTGCAGCCTCATAATCATTTCCATAGTGAGGTTGAAGTGAATCAAGAATCATCAAATAATGAATGGGCCCAAATCAAGTGTCAATACTTAAATTGATTCTATGTATTTTATAAACTAAACAAAAAAACAACAAAAACATTTCTAAACCAAATTGAGATGAAGACAAACTAGGAACCAGCGTTTGAAAACGATCTGAAAACCGAACTGAAATTTAAAAAAGTTTAAAAAAAATCTAAACTCACAGAGCCTACAGACAAAGTAGGCTGCATTTTACCTTGTTAGAGAATGAGAAAGGTCCTGAAGAAAAAAGGACAGTCTTTTTCCTTCCTTTAGGATTGATAAGGAAGACGGGATGATTTGGAAGATTAGACAATGACAAACAAGCTTCTCGCTGACGTCCTGACTGTCATCAAGAAGAATCAAGGTTTGTATAACATTTCAAGCACTTAGAAGATGAACAAAAGTTTCCATATCATTCTGTCAATATTTGTACATGTCAATAACCACGGTGCAAGCCTAACACCGCACATCAACCTGAGAACACTATCCCTACCGTGAAGCATGGTGGTGGCAGCATCATGTTATGGGGATGCTTCGCTGCAGCAGGGACTGGAAAACTCACAAAGATAGAAGGCAAATAAAGATTCATCTTCCTGCAGGACAATGGCCCAAAACATACAGCCAAAGCCACTGGGGTGGCTTAAAGACAGAAAAGTCAATATCCTGGAATGGCCCAGTCAAAACCCAGACCTTAATCCAATTGAGAATCTGTGGCAAGACTTCTGTGGCACCCATCCAACTTGATGGAGCTTGAGCAATTTTGCAAAAAAGGAACCCTACCTGCAACCTCAAATACGATGCGACAATTGCTGCGTCCTGAATTGTTAATGCAAATTGGAAAATGAAAATGCCATCCCACAATTTACATTTTCCACTTTTGCATGCATTATTTGAGTCAATATGAAAATTAAAATGCAATAATCTGATTTGCCTTTTCATGTACTGGTATGCACCTTCGCTGACAATATTAAAATCTTGATGAAAAAGTAATGTGACAATTCATTTTCAAAGTCATGCTTCAAATGTAATCAAATTCTTACAACCTATTTTTTCATATATTTGTGTAACATGTGTAAGTAACAATGTGTAAGTCATAATTTAATTTAAAATTCAATAATCCCATTGCATGTGTATTTTCATGCTCTTACCTTGGGCAAACTATGACAATTTGAAAAAGTTAATGAAAAAGCCATTTGACAATTTTCAATGACTTGTCCCGCTTTGTGGTTAACAAAATTCAAACGTTAATGTGAGAAACAGCGCCTCCTTTTGCAATTGAATTTCCTTGCTCTTAAGCAGTTTCCTTAGCTTAAAAAATGAAAATGCAATACAGAATATTTTATGCACATTTTAGTAGTCAGATATTTTGTCAGTCCATTTTTCCACGTTTTCAGAGAATCAAAAAAAAAAAAAAAAAAAGAGAAGCAGTTCATGTAGAAATGAGCGTAAACAAGGCATTTTGATTCTAAATTTTGACTGGGGAATAAGAAAACTAGCCATAAGTAAAAGTGAATTAACTACAAAGACAACAGCATCGTTTTCACATCCAAATAAGTAGGTTTAATTATATCATTTTGTAATAAAAATATGCTTTGCTATTAACATGTTGCGAAAACTCATTCCCAACTTTGCAAACGGTACAGTCATAAAATAGATGGATTCAGGTTCTAATCGACAGAAATTACTTCTGATATCATTATCTTCAGAAATAGAGACAACTGTAAGTGGGGCCGTCACACAGGTTAATAGCCAATGTACAGTGAAATCTGGCTTTTCACTTGTAGTTTAAATAAAAGTGCTTTTCTAATGTTGACTTCATGTAGCTTCAGCTCTTGTCAAACAGAATTTACCTATATTCTATACTTAAAAAGGTAAAAATAACAAATTTGCAAGAAACTGTTCAGAAATAGTTTATTTCCAAACTTTCATTCTAGACAATGTCGTCACAATTACCTGCATCCTATCCTATGTATCCCAAGCTCATGTTATGCTGAGCTTTTACCGCACCTTTTACACGTGGAAGCATCTCAATAGGCTGTTCAGAATTGTTCAGATACTTTTATTTATTCTAGCATGGTGTGGATTATGTTGACTAATGAAATGTCACGGCACTGATTGTCTGAGGGAGTAAAATCCTAATTACCTATCATTCTGCTTGTGATGTTCCAGTTTTATCCACAAATAAACCATCTCAACCTTGATGCACATTGCCATTATGATCAATTCCTTGTGAGTCTAGGATGTATTCCACAATACACAAGAGTAGTACAACTTTTTTCAAAAAGCATTTTTCAAAACATTGCAGGTAAAATTATAAATTTATGTTTCAATTGGTTGGTTTCAGAGTTGGACTGCAGACATCCTCCCTTCCGAAGTGCAAAAACAGGCATATTGACAGACCAGGCAGCAAGAGCCAATCACATTCTGTATTTAGCTGGAGGGAAAGCCCACAAATGTGAAGTGAGCTCACGTTGCGGTTCTTTGACACAAGGCACAAGTGACACCCAACATCAGCCCAATTCATTCTGGCAGTACTTTCTAAATGTGCGTCTTACTATGTGCCCTACAGAGTGTGTCCAAAGAAATTAGGCTGTTTCTCTTTATTTTACTATACGCTTGATTTTTTTCTTGGGGTTTGTGAATAATAAAGGCAAGCCAATAAGATAGTGATGGCAGAGGTAACACAACCCTACAACACAACATGATTACACAGCTTGCTGTCCTGTTTGATCTGAGGCCCAACTAACGGTGGCTAATTTAGCTAGTTTAATTGAGCAGAAGTATAGTATTTCAAATTTGACAAATATATCTCACAAATATAAATGTTCATTTCATGAAGTGAATCCATTGTTGGGCAATGGGTGGCGAAGCACATGGAAACAAAATGAGCCGGTAGTTTTCAAGGTGTAGGGATGTGTGGCTCCAAAAGGGAAATAAACATACAAAAAATATCATCTCTTTGTATTTATTTACCATAACTGAAAGAATGTTACCTCATCCTGTTCAGAGTGTTCAAGTTCATGCAGCTGGGCAGGAATTTATTGACATTTTGACAATGAGAAGACATTTGCCTTTTAAATGCAGTAGCATGCGGTCATGAGAAGGTTTTTACTTTCCCCGACTCTGGTAGCCAGTACAGCTTGCAGCACTGGAGGACAGAAGAACGGTGCCCTCCAACCACGTATGTGTTTGTTTTGTATAATCTTATTGTCCGTATTTAGTTTCATCACTCAATGGTGAACAACAGCACATCTGCACATAACTTCCTGGAGTCTGTTCTATTCAAAGATAAACTCGTTTTATAATCTTCACAACCACTGGTCTAATTCAGGCAACTTCAGTCAGAGAAGTGAGAAATAGCGAAGGTGTTTTCTACTGAGGTCGTCAATCAGTGACAACCTCAGACACAGTTGGTGGGAAAGACAGGCTCTAGCAAAGAGTCCATTTGAATGTGGGTGTTGAAGTGCGTTGCTTCGAGCCCGTGTGCCGGTGTGTGTGCGTTCTAATTTATGAATGCATTTGTCTGTTTTGGTGGCTCAACCAGTACTCTTAGTGGCTGTGCATGTGTTTAAGTCCCACCAAAAAATTCTGTGTGGGGCTGTGAGTTTATTCACTGCCTACAGGATATGTATGCATGTGCATGAATGAAAATTCATGTGAGCATGTGGGTACAGTTGTGGGTGTGTGTGGCTCTACCACAATGTCCATGGGGGCTGCTTGAGGGGGAAGGAGGCCAAAGAAGAAACATTGACAGGAATGGAGATGATAGCCCACGGCAATGCTTGTCTCTGGAGGGACCGTCTGATCATCAGCCTGGAATAGAAGGAAAAAATTCATTCATCTACAAAAATAGATTATATGAATGCTCTTATTTGGATATGAGGATTTAGGAATAAAAGGAATGAATAACTGTGTGCGTCTGTCTGTGTGTCTCTTACCCATCTCGTCCCAGCAGGAATAGCGCAGGTATGCTTGGTTTGACAGTGCTCCCATCTGTGATCATATCCAGGTATTGGTTGTCATTATCAACTGCATTATCTGCTATCAGTACAGCTTTGCCTCCTGCCTCCTCCACTTGTCGAGCTTTTTGAACAAAGGAACAGCCCCTGGAGATAGAAATGTATTTCATAAAAAATTTAAAAATGTGAGTAAAAACCCTGATGTGACATGAATGATGGGGCCTGTGACTTACTTTCATTCATATTTCATCTCATAAGGAAAATTTGGTTTGCAGACAGTAAAAACAACAAAAACAATCTAAAAACATAAATATAAAAAGCACAATACACATACAGTCACCTCAACATATACCATTCACAACCAGTGGTTCATAAGATCACACAAGGAGGAAAAAAAAGTCAAGTCACTAGTGCAAAAACAAAGTACAGGCACAAGAGGCAAAAAAATAGAAGGCGCAAACCTCCGCCCAAACTGAAAGTTAAATTATGTTTGGTCAAGTATATCTTCGTTAGTTCCATAGTTATAGCTAATGGTGGAAATCCCTGATCTGGATCACCACCAAAACCTAAGCGATTGTTCCTTGGCCCAAGGCCTTTCTGTCCACCAAATTTCATAGAAATCTGTTTGTAGGTTTTTAAGATATCCCGCTGACAGACAAACAAAGTAACAAACTGGGACGAAAACATCTTTGGCGGATGAAATTAAGCAATCTTATTGCAGTGCGTAGATATATGTGCAGACACACACACATACCCCCTTTCCACCAGGATAACTTGTCCCTGAAGGATTTCTCCATCCTTCAGGTCTGAGCAGCCATCCGCTGGGTTTGCTGGCACAAGTAAGATCTCATCATATGACGAAGTCTGGGAACCAGAGGAGAAAACAGAGGCAGTGCAAGAGTGTTAGAGACGTAAAGTGTGTGGGGGGAAGCAGATCCTTTGGCGAACAAATAAAATGGGCACAGTACTCACAAAATCTCCTCCAAAGTCTTTAGCAGGGGCTGCACTGAAGATGTACCCTATCTCCTCCGGACTGATGACCCGGAAATAAAGCAGTTCATTGACCCCAAGACCTGAAGCAGTCCAGTTGAAAGAAAGGTCAAAGAAAAAGAAAACACTCTTTAACTCTTTACTCGCAACTTAGTTATCACATTATCTGAGCATCAGCAATAGCAAGTCACTATTACGATTGACAGCAGGAGCAATCTAACATGGGCTCTATAAAAAAATCACAGGGATTCGACATAGTAGTACCATATGCTTGACTTGATAAGGACAAATCACGAAAGCTACGACAAACAAAGCCTGTCAGGTATTCACGGCAGCTAACGTTACGTTAGCAAGCCATTAGCAAGGCACGTTAGCTAACGTTAAGTCGTTTGCTAGCTCAGTATACTAACCAGCTGAAACATGGATCTGCCTCGTCTCTCACCTGAAATGCAACTAAAATGCATGAAAACACTCCAAAGGTAAACAATCCATGTTGTTGTCCGAACAGGCTTAGCCATGTTCAAGACATTTGCAGAGCTCCCTGACGTTACGAAGACGAGACGCAGTGTGGCATTATGTTTGAAGGGCGGGGGTTTGTTTGTATGCCTACAACGATTGGCTAATGAGAGAGCGATTACGAGGGACTTCCGTGTTTGTTTTTGCACGCATGCGTAGACAAACCTAGCGTAGTATATTGCCTTACGTGCAGAGACTTGGGGCTTTACAGTCACTTTATCTATCATATACATCCTCTTTGGATATATATCCTCTTTCCACAAGCATACCCACCAACCTCACTGTGAACACCACACCCTGAACTAACCCAATCCTTCGCATGGCCATCAGTTGGGTGTGCATCATCCAACCTTTATCAGCACCAACACAACCTCATCTTCAGCACAGCCTGCCACCACCAGATCAGCCCCAGCCTCATCACCACAGATGCCTTCTGGTCTGACCCACAGCCATAGATGCTGTTGCTTGTCTCTTGTTTGCTTAAATTGTTTGACTATCCATTTTAATGTCGACATTACTTTCCCATTCATTCCAGTTCATGATGTTGTAACACAAGTTTATACTTTGGAGTCTGACTTTTCCGGTTCCTCGTTTTGTTTGTAGATTGGCTGGACTGTCCTAGACCTTTGGAATAACATAGAATTTCTTAAATTGAGCTTTAAATTGAGTGGAACAATGTGTATTTATTTTTAGTTCCACTTGATGGGGCCAGAAAGTCTCAAGAAGCACTTGATACTTATATTGATTTTAAAAATGACAAATCAGCTGAATAAATACATTTTGGGACACTTGAGTTACTTGAGCCAGTAGGCTACATGTCTGGTAGGGTAGAACTTTATTCTCTCTAGGGCCACGGCTCCTTCCTAACAACACAAGCAGGGAGCAAATGAAGTTGTGAAGGAGTGAAATGGGATGAACCCAGGCACCTTGTTAATAGATTTCAGGGGAAAATGTTAGACAACAGTTTTCCTCCCCACCATCCCTATTGCTAATTCTTAACAAATCAACCATTGCACAAAAGTAATCAAAACTGTGTGGTACAGACTATGGATATTTCATTTCTTCATATATTCATCCAACTATGTGTTTCCATTCATTTATTTATGTTCTAGTCTTAAATGACTGGGGAGGTTTTTGTATAACAAAATAATGCCAGCCAGGTTGTGATGTATTTATTGCCATGTAGTTACTGAACAGTTCTCCTGTTAAGTTATAATCATCCAAAGAAATCCAGATCCAGTTTTGCACATGAAACAGAATCATTTAGTTAGCTTGTCTTTGACTTGGTGTTTTTCGTCTGCCTTCTTCCCTTGGTTTTCCTGCAGTGGTCAGTGTCTTTAGAGGACAGCTGTGGACAGCAGTATTTTGCTGTGTTCTTGCATTTGCACATGTTCTTTTTTCCCGTCTTCACCTGCAATGAAGCGAACAAGAGATTAGGGTCTAGCAGAAAAAAACACTATATACACAGCTATAATCTGTAACATGTCTGCAAACATTAAGTAGTGACATTTACTCCTTGGTTTGAATCATGGTGTGTGGTTGGACATTTCCTTCATATTGGAGCATGCTGTTACTGTGTGGGTGTGGGGTGTGTTCATCTGGGAAAGAAATTAGACATTTTTGTACCCTGCTCATAAACTCGAAACAAAGACATTTTACTTTTTAATCATTGGTGCACCTGAACCAAATATTTTGTTGCATTTTTGTTTGGCTACAGTGACTAAGAGTACAAAATTCACCAGACAATCTCACTATTTCACAAATTCAACTGACTTTTAGAACAGAAAACAAACTCAGCAGCCACAGTCGATGAGTACTGACTTCAAAATGTGAAGACTGAAAATATTAGTCATATATGATTGCTAACAGCCATTGAGAAAGACCATCGCTGTATCATTGCTAACCTCACTGTCTCACCTGAGCAATTCTTCATTTTTAGCAGTTGGTATTGAGAAGTAACAGCCAAGTTTGCTAGCAGAGACGTTCCACACAACAAACACAAACTCTATTTTTACATTGGATGCACCAATAATCCAAAAGCACTTTGTTTGATTTATGACTGGTTATGAATATATCGACTTCCATATTTTTCTTTTGTCTGTAGCTGCCTTGCACTATATCCTGGTGATGTGCTGAATGTGTCTAATATCATATGTTTGCGCTTGTCGTTCAATAGAAAATAGAATGTAGTTTGAGCTGTATGAGTTGCATTGGTCTTTTATATCCCAAATGAGCCCTTGCCTCTGTGGCCATATATCCCCCTACCAAATGAAGGCCTTCGCACTGGGGTTGCAAAATCAGTTTATTTTTACTTTAGGACTGGTATATTAAATCACCCAACTTGCCCCATCAAAGGCCTATCACTGAAAATACTTGATGCAGCTTCCATTACTAAGAATTTTCTAACAAATAACCCTTTAAAATCAGATTCACAACCATTGCAGAACAAAGCAACACATATGGACGGAAACACAGAGCTCTTTTAATAGCCATTTGTAGTGCACAGAGCCAAACCACCAAAGTACGCAGAAACACTAATACAGAGATAAGAGAGACAGGAAACACTGTATATGAAAGTCTGTCCATACAGTAAACTAAGCTGGACTCCTTTGGTTGCAATTCAAATAAAATTTCTGTGGCTTTCCGTGCCACATGAAGTAAAATAGGTCCACATTAGATGGTCTGCTAGATGGGTTACAATTGTTGTATGGACAATGATGGGCTTATTTAGTGCTGTTTTTTTTTTTGCAAAGAAAGTTTTTTTTTTTTTTTTTTTTTTTAAACCTTTCTTTCACATTTGGCAAAATATCTATTGACGTTGGCTTTGCTTTCTGAGCTCATAAGTTAAAATAAATAGATAAATAAATAAATGGATACACAAATAAATATAGTTTGAGTAAAGTAATCAAATTTAAGAATTTGTCGTACTATTTTTACATTCCAAACTAAAGTCAAGTGGCATCACTTGGCCATCAGTGTATGATTGCCCCAGAGAGAGACACCCATAGGAGTGACATCTGAGCTATGTAAAAGGATGAAACAGATAGTGAAGACAGTAGATGGACAGTATGAAAGGATACTGGTAGAGATACAAGTTTCAAGACAGGAGGAGACAGTAAATATTTTCAGTAGGTTACATTTTTCCAGGGAGTCCACTCGCTCCAAGCTGAGAGCACCACGGCGTCTCTGGAACGCACCCTCAGCCTGCTGATTCCCTTTGGTATCAAAGGAGATGAGGAGCGTTCAGTCTATAGTGAAAGAGATTGCACAGCATAAAATGCAGTGGACAGAGAGAGAGAAGGATTGTTAGACATTGTTTTATTTCACGAGTCACTGCGTGCGTGTGTGCGTGTGCGTGTGTGCGTGCGTGCGTTTTCGGTACC
>OOFE01018921.1:92530-107325 GCA_900323365.1 Monocentris japonica | reverse complement strand
CCTGTCATTCAAGTGAGAAACCATACCCAAACCTACCAAAGAGCAACAGCAGCCAAGTGACTAAGGGAGTGCCTCACATGCTACAGTTGTGCTATCATACGTGTCATTATGGGGCTTAATGTCCCATACATTTGGAAATATATCCTAGCAGCTCTATGAGCCAATTTTACATTTAGTTCTACCTTAGGCAAAGCCAAATAAAATCCCAGCCAGCCATGCCTCCATACAGTTAATGACCTGATTTGCCATCGTAATTAATCACTGAACTCAAACTCGATTAAAAATCCAGTCCTTAAGCATTAGCTGTCCTCACTGACACCCATGAACAATAGTTATAAATCTACACAGGGGCATTGCTTGAGTCCTGTCTAACTGGATCTTTTGGCCTAGTTTTCTTTCAGAACTAGCCCTGGTGTGTGCCAAGACAACTGTGCTATGATTATCTGCGGATGGTATAAAGAGCAGTTTGACTGTGTGCCTAGTAGGATCCGTCTTGTGACATGGTAGGGCGGTGTCTGGAACCCTGTTTAGACAAACCCTGCACACTCTCCCTTTATCCCTCATCTATGCTGCTTTCTCTCTCTCTCTCTCTCTCTCTGTCCCTTGAGATATTCCTCTTTCTCAACTGTTCTAACCCTTCATCCCATTCTTTGTCCATAATCTCTCACTATCAGAGATGAGATCAGGAAACAAACTTAGAAGAGTAATTTCCCATCAGAAATGTTATAATAAAAAAGAACAAAATAAAAAAATTACACCGCTGCTCTATATACCCTCCTTCCATGTCTTTTCCAGTTCAAGCTAAAGACATGTCCAGACAGTATATTATAAGGAATGGCAGGAATGAGAGGAATTCCGGGGCATTCCCATCCCAGCACAGTCTCCTAGTCTGTCAGCTCGGTGTCAGAAGGCCACTCCCTGATTTACAGAGACAGAGCTGAATGATGTTGTCCAGAGAAAACAATCAAAGATTGGTCATAACGTTTCAGCTGATACTAATAATTTAATACAGGGTTAGCACAGGCCTCTGTTCTGAGAAAGATAGCATACAGCGCTGACAGTATACCAAAAAAACAACTGGAATAGATTTCACCATAAATCTACACATTTGAAGACCACTCACAAGTCAGCTCCCTGGGATTAACAGATACCACTGTTCAAAGTGCAGTATGGTCAAAGGAAGTGATAAGGCTGTATGGGTTAAGCAACAATTGGGTAATAAAGAAGCTGTCGGATGTAATCCAGCTCACTGTTACTGTGCAGTAATGGTGCCTTGGCACACCAGGGGAGGTGAATGATGCCTCCACTGCTTGTGTTTGGATAGAATCTGAGTGTCGGTATGCTGCAGGAATGTGTACTGCAGTGTGTTTAAATGTGCACAATGTAGGTTAATTGCATTGTGTGTGTGCAGGTAAGTGGGAGAGAGAAAAAGAGAAATACAAAGCTTATTCAAGGGTAAGACGAAACACAGAGCCTGTGGTTGCTCCAGTGTTGTTATGGTAATGTTGCTCACAAAAAGAAATGACAGTAACACACACACACACACACACACACGCTAAAATTCACTACACTGTCAGACATATTTTCCATGCAGCGACTGTCACATGCATTTCTTTTTTTAATTAGAAGTGTCAGCAATGTGATGTGCCTAAATAAGAGAGGGTGCGGAGAGTAACAGTTAAATGGATTTCTGAGAACACACTCCCCAAGACAGATACATAACAGCACACTGCACATCTGCCAAGGGAAAAAGCAAAACTAAACCACACTCTTCAACACAACAGAGCCTCAAAAATAGCATGATGACGTGGGGAGGGAAAGAGAAGCCTGTAATTCAGCAAGGAGCCTATATAGTGATTAAGCCGCATGTAAAAAATGCAAACACACACCACCCACTCTCACTGGCTCTGTCGCAACACTTCCTGTCAGTGCAAATGCTTCCAACAGCAGAAAACACCCAGAAATACAGATCTTGCATCAGAGCACCAAGCAACACGCTTACCCTTATCTTCACCATTAAAAGAACATATATATATATATATTCATTCAAAACTTTATTGTAGCCAGTGAAAGTAAAAAGATGACTTATTGTGGAACTGTCAAATCTGTCTGTACAAATATCTCTACAGCCCAAAAAATAGCTTTGGAAGCAAAAGCATGCTTCTATTGATGAGCAAAGAGAATAAGTGATTAAAAGACAACTAAACAACAGGACAAAGAATGACTGATCAAATAGTGATAGCCTCCTCCTTTACAGTCACCATCCCAGCAGTGACTGAACTCCCATAGGTCATGAGGCCACCCTAAGCAGCCATGCCACATCCCAGCCCCCCCTTAACCATGGCAACCACATCACATGACCGTCTCCCATGATCAGCGACCACTGACAAGCTAGGAAAGTGAAACCAGCGAATAGAAAAACAGCCCAAATGAAACATTTAAAAATAAAGAAAAAGCAAAGCCAATCCACCTCACTCACAAAGAGCCAATGTTGATGTTGGGTGGTGCAAATAGGGGAGGAAGTGAAACTTTCACCTTCTCTCTTAAAACGAAAGGAGAGATGAAAAAGTATAACCAGGACCCCAACAGGCCCTTTCCCCTCCAAAGGGCAAAATCTTCTGCTATCAGATGTTTATACCACAGACAGATTGAAGCTAAACAGAAAATGGAGGTATGGGGGGGCATTTACAGTATCTGTGGCATACTATAGTAAATTATCTCTCATCCACAACCAGTTTAACTGTATGAGCCTATGGTACAGCTCAACCTCAGCTCTGCACATGCCTAATCACACAATCCGTATCAAGGCCTTGGAGGGAACATGCCATTAGCCACGACATCACATTCAGGAAGATATTACTATGGTATAGTTAGAGCCGCAGCCTATAGCAGACTGTCCCATGCTAGGCCTATCTGAAGGCTGACACAACCACACAGATGCACATCAAGTTTGCAGAAAACAGAATATTATGGAGTAATGGCTATAGAGATGCAGGGCAGAGGTGTTTGTTCACACCTTTTGACACGCAGAGAGTGCTTTCACTTTCACAGGGTTCCCACACTCACTTGTATATCAAATTCAAATACTTTTCAATGACTTTCAAGGTCTTGTTTGGTGAAATTCAACTAAAAACTGGCATGTTTTGGGGTAAGACCTTACACTGGTCAAAGTTAGACATCATAGAGGCCTGGTGGCCTTACTGTGATGAAGTTAAGTCTGAGAGGCCCCTGTTCTCTGTCTCCCACACAGAGTGAGCACCTGGAGTAAAGTTGTGCTGTTGTGTGCACACACGACTGTATGATCCCACCTGTTGGAAGAGGCACGATCTACTGGCCATTGTTTAGAACTCTGACATTTCACTCTCTCTCTAGGGTGCCCCTGCCCCAAACACATACACACCTCCACCCCGCCACCCCCCTTCAGTCACATGGTGCAGCCGAGGCTGGGATACATGACACCAATGCTTGCCCTGGGTAATAGGCACAGAGATACATAGGCCTAGCCTACACACAGTTCAACATAGAGTTTGAGTCTATGCAGGACATTGATAGGCAGACACATATGCTCAGACTCATAAGACACATACATACCATGACACACATACAGACAGCCTGAAGATCAGCTCAGCCCAACATATATCCACTCTTAGAAACAAAACATTCTATGCAAGGCCTGGCTTCCGTTTGTTTACTCTTTCCCCCAAGCCATACTGCAGTCGACCAGCCAGCCGGGGCTAGGTAATCCCCATAGGTAAACATAGCAGTGCTGGGCTTGCTCAGTCATACCGGCCTGTCCACATCACACCCACACACACTGCACCTAGACCCAAGCTCTGGGCTGAAACACTACTACACCCACACAGTTAAAGGAAAAAAATCTCTTGAGCTGCATACCCTAGTCTTGACTATTTAATGCATGTGTGGATGACGAGTGGACAGAGGCACTTGATCCTTTTTGCACATTTAGTAAGGGTCCATCAAATGGGCAAAAATACTTTTCAGTTATCTTTGCCTGCACTGCAGACATTCTGTGGCTGTGTTAAGAATTGTGATAATGATGCTCTTTAAGGAATGATGAACACCAAACTGCTCCTGGTAACCTTGTTTAACCTCTGCAAACTTGCCAAAAGCTATTATGATGAAATATAAAAACAAATAGATTTCCACAGAGAGAAAACACAGCCTGGTCTTTTTTTAAAAAAAAAACAATTTGTATTAAAAGTCTTGTTTTTAAAACAGATAGACCACTGTTAAAAGGCTGGTCTGAAATTAAACTTACAATCAGGTTAGATTTGTCAATGGTACATAGTCACATTTCGTGTTAAAAACAACAAAATAAACAAACAAACAGAATTCCTTTGATTTAAGTAGTCTGGAAGGTAAGCGTTTGGTGTTGTCATCAAGCCTAGGGGTTCCAGTACCTGTGTATTTCAATATAAACGTTTGGCCAAACCAAGTAGACATTGCAAAATGAACACCTTAGACTTCAAAAGGCCAACTCAAAACAGAAAGAAAACCGCCATTCCATGAACAAAAAACCTTTTGTATCTTTTTTCCTGTCTCCACCCCTACAAGATTATCCAGAAGAAAAGTCCATTACTTTGTGGATTGCCATGTTGAAGGGTTCTTTTGGTGATAATGTACGTTGGCACTAAATCTGAACAGCTGATTTGTTTTGGAAAGGCACTCGACACAAGGGCGGTCAGGTCACAGGTCACCGTCCCCATGTCACTTCAGTTAAGGTCCTCACACACTGAACAGGAGAAGAAGAAAAAAGTGGCACTCGTCGCATCACTCCACGGACAGTTGAGTGGTGTCAATTTCTTTTGACTTTGGAAAAAAATAGGACATGGAGAGCTGTGGAACACCTCTCCAAAATGGGTTAGTGAGAAATATCACCCAATACATCTTTAACACCCCCCGCCCACACTCTGTAGTTATTTAACAAAATATACTCTATCCCTCTGTCTTCTTATACAGAAATATCCATTTATGTGCGTCTAAGTGTTTCTCTCCACGTCTTTGCCGTTGGGATTTTGTTCCAGTTGTGAGTACAAGCGGAACCAAGAGGGGAGTTTGCTGAAACTGTGGATCTGACACTGTGTTGACATCAATGGTAGACATCGATCGTGCTGCAAAGATACTCCAACCCAGCAGAATTCCTGAAGAGTGGACCCCTCCCTCCTTCTCAGTTGCTCCCCTCCTCCTCCTCCTCTCGCCCCCCTGCAGCATTCCTCCCTTCATTTTCCTCCAAGGCCAGGGTGAGACATGAAGAAGAGCTCAACAGTACACACTTCCTGCAACACACTGCCACAGACAAGACACAGAAAGAGTCATGAAAGAACGGCACCAACTTCTAACAAAAGACACAGAGTGACATGCAGAATATTTTGGCCATTCCAGTACACAGCAAACATCTCAGCCCAACTTCGACCCAATTGCTGACCCCTGAATGTAGGCCATACACAAACATTATTAATTCCCCTAACTTCTCTTAACCGCATTGTGGAAAAGATATATGAACGCTTGTTTAACAGCACTGTAGGTCTACAGATTCAACCAGGAGCCAGGAATTCAGCCAGTTATAGCCTGCCCCTCCAGTTCTGCAGTTAGACACTTCCCCAATCTGCTTAGCAAAACAAAAGACAGCAAAGTGCCCAAGGCTGAGGGTTAGAACTAAGGATGTGCTCATATGAACAGCAGCTGGCATTGAACTAACTGGCTTCAGATTAAAAAAACAATAAGAGCCACTTACTAAAACTGGAGCACTTTCTATTAGCCAAGTTGAACGTACAACCAGTATTCTGCTTTTGACTCCGTTATGTTCTGGATTTCCATGACATTTTCATAATTACCCTGCAGTGCCTCTTAATTTAACCATTATTGAGATCAGTTTTCCAATTCCAGTGCCTATATAACTTCAAAGAGTTGTAAGCAGATCACTTACCATTGCAAACTTAAAATTGAGCAAAGAATAAAACTTTATGGTTGTCCTTTTTTAAAGAATGACACAAGACGAACAGCACTGGTCGTCGCCATTTGGTGTTGAGGCATAGTTCATCTGTCGGACTATCTCAGCGAACAGTTCGTCCACCGAGCCTTTATTTTTGGCTGAAGTTTCCATGAACGGGCAGTTCCAGTCGTCGGCCAGTGCCTTTCCTTCACCGGACGAGACCTCCCTCTCCCCCTCCAGGTCCACTTTGTTTCCAACCAGAATCATCGGCACTCTCTCGTACCTTTTCACCCGAATTATCTGATCCCTCATCGGTTTGATGTCCTGGAAACTCTGCTGGTTTACCAAGCTGTAGACCAGGATGAAACCCTGTCCGTTTTTGATATACAGGTCTCGCATGGAGGCGAACTGTTCCGTCCCCGCTGTGTCCAGGATCTCCAGGACGGACGGCGAGGAGTCCACCTCGATCTCCTTCCTGTAGAAATCCTCTATTGTGGGGTCGTATTTCTCTATGAAGGATCCCGTCACGAACTGGACGGTCAGTGCGGATTTGCCGACTCCTCCGGAACCGAGAACCACTACTTTGTACTCTCTCATGGTTCCCAAACAGTTCCCCCAACCAACACTCCTGTTTCCTCTGCGAGCCCGCTAGCCGCGCTGCTGGGTTTCTAACCGTACACCGCTGCGCCTCCACTAGCAGTTTTTAACGGCTCTAGTCTGTGGATACGGGGCGTGGTCCTGAACTATCGGTGTTCAAAGTGTAAATCCGGTTGTTTCGGACCCAGAGCCAGCATTAGTAGTGTTGCATGTTGACTCCCCTACGACAGCCCCACCGGTCCTTGTGCAAGCTTCCCCTGTATTCGTTCAAGTGGCAACCGTGCACTCTCTCTGCCAGTGTCAAGTCAACCACAATAGAAAATTAGCACTTCCCGTGTGAACTTTCAAAATAAAACTCTTAAGAACGCGCATGCGTTGAAATGTTTATTTGAGTAATGCCCCGTACCAAAGTAAATATGAACAATATATTCAAGGCGGAATCTCTTATTTGTGTCAGCAGATTTTTTTAGACTTAATTTACCCGCCCAACAAGGTACTCTTTCAGCAGGAATTACCATGTGCTATGGTACCATATTATCTTTCAGTATCTATTTTACAACTACAGTTTCATTCCATATTTAATATAGTGATTCCACTATTTTGATACGATTATACGATTGATTGTTGTTCTGTACACTTCCGGTCATAATTATTCTTTTTTTTCCAAGTGACAATTTTTTTTCACTTTCATTTCGAAGCAAAAACGCCTAATTTCCGGTATTATTCTGGATTCCTCTGACTGGCTTGATGCAGCTCAGCGCCACCATGCCCTCTCTTCCTGCCCACACTCAGCACGCAGTCTGCGTCCTACGTCACTCACTAGTCGGCTCTCCAGTTTTGTTAAAGGTGCAGTGCAACTGTTATCTCACAATCAGTGGGGCTGACAACCTAAGGCCCCCGCAGACCTGCCACACCTTAGTTTCGACATTACTGATGCATGGCATTACTACTGCTTGACTCATTCTCAGTGCTCTGTAACTTCCTGGTAGAGCCTATTTACTGCAGTTGTTGTTTCCGAGATTGGTTAACACCCAATTTCAATGCAATTTTATGGTTTCCTATGAAATTAACTTCTGTGTCGAAACAACCTGTAATGTACAGGTTCAAGAGGAAGAGGAAGTGACTAATATCACCATCCCCATGTAGTGTGACCCCACATGTGACACATTATAGGCTCTGTCTTGAATGTCCAGACACTCCTATGCTTGCGTTCTTTGGCTATGCAATCCAGAACCAGAATGTCTTCATTTCCTTGTTCACAGACTTATGTTATAGGCCTCTTTCTGTAGTCAGTTAGATCAATATCTGGACACATTGCTGCTCTTAGGCCTACAAGGAAGGGGTGTTGTTTGTGGCCACGTCCTGCCTATAGTGCATTTTTGTGCATTCTTGTGTCCTCCATGACATGTGTGACATAATATCTAATGGCTGAAGGACAATCTTAAAACCAAATCCTGGATGTTTACTTGCAAACGAGGATGCATCAGATGGTACTTGGCCCCGAGATTCAATGTGGGAACAATGCATCACATCAAAACAGCACTATGGTCTTTAGTATAGAGTCAGTTGAAAGAGATGGGAAAATGAACAGCTGTGTGTCTTAATTGATCACATGTGATGTCAAGCACACAGCCCATCTCAAACTGTGCAGATGCTTCTCTGTGCTCACTTTCATGTAAAGTACATTCTCTCCAAGACAACTTGGGAAGATCGTTCTCCACAAGGACAGAAGTATGGACTTGACATTTTTGAATTTGATATTTAGCCTGTGTGTGCTAGCCCATCATGACAACCCCTTGCTAAATTGTGTATTAACCAGTTTTTAATCAATGCCCGTCACCACAGGGCAGTGATGATTAAACCTCGTTGTGACTTCATCGGGGATGGCTGGGAAAACTCTGCTGGATCAATAGGATTTTAATTTAGTGATACAACACACATACACACACACACACACACACACACACACACACACACACACACACACAGGACTTTGCCACAGCTTTGGTCTTAGGTGATCGTGGCTGAAATGTGGATTGGCCTGTCATGTGTTCAGTCAGAATGCCCTGCAGCCAGCCCCTCTGCAAATCACATTAACAGACAACAACTCAAAACCTGTGTAAAGGCAATCATCACTTTGCCCCATGGGGAGTGAGAGTAATCTGACCTGCAGTCTTGTGATGTGGATAGTCACATCTGTGTGAGTGATCACCTTGGGTCCAGGGACCAGGCAGTCCTGTCAGTGAAGAGCAGAGTTTATTTTCACATGCTAGTGCTAATTAGATAGACATGGTGACTTTATCAGCTAATGGCGTGCTTCCCCCCCAGGTGGGTTTTCTAACACAAAAGGACTGGATAATGATGACGTCTGGCCTGTCTTACAGTCACTAGTGGTGTTCTTGGCCTTAAGAACTGTTTTGCTTGTTTGTTTGCTCACTTTGAACCACATTGATTAAACTAACACACATACACACTGTATACACATAGTACATATACATACTGTATAGTGCACTGCTTTCTCTTTCACTCTCTCCTCTCTCTCTCTCTCTCTCACACACACACACAATATCACATGGGCAGAGAGATAACATTTACTGGGAGATATTTAACACTGAATAAAAAGCTTACTTGATGTAGGTAAAAACAGGTCCCAACAAGTGTTAAGCACCTACACATGATGCCAGCACAGACAACTTTGCAGTGGATACTCAAGTTACCCACATATTTCCACACACCTCTAAACACACATTGCTGAAAAGATCATGGTGGCCTCAAAGAGAAACTCTTACATTACCTTAGTGTATAGAACCTGTAAACTGTTTTATGTCTAAGCAAAGACCCCGAGCCTGCTCTCATTTAGAATAATCACATCATAACACATCACAATATTATTATGTTTAGCTAAAACCTTCTTTATCACAGTTCTTACTCTCCCTTGCTGTGGAGCTCTATAATCTCTACTGAGGGGGGCCTGGCACAATGCCCCCTACCTAATACCACTTTCATCCTATACCATCCCCAGCATGCTGTGAAAGAGCTCACGGACTGCCCCTCCTGTGATCCATTGAGCAAAAAGTGCACACACCACACACAGTAACACAATAAGATACAAGACAGGCCTTTAATCCTCACACCTAGCCCTCTGCAGAGTGACAGCAGACTAATTAAAATGTCTGAGATCACTGAGCTAGTGACAGAGAGACGACGTCCCCTCCGACTTCTGCCTCCGTCTGGGACTCTGTGGC
Organism: Monocentris japonica; assembly: GCA_900323365.1. Taxonomy (NCBI): domain Eukaryota; kingdom Metazoa; phylum Chordata; class Actinopteri; order Trachichthyiformes; family Monocentridae; genus Monocentris; species Monocentris japonica. Next base: position 97,530 of record OOFE01018921.1, on the reverse strand, counting down.
AGTCCAAACAATAAGTTCTAGGCTGTTATTTCAGAGGGGAAGACTCGTGGCACAACATTATTACTCTTCGGTGGCTTGGGTGTCTCCTATGTGTGCTTAGATAACCTTGAATTAATGACTTTATTTTGATAATTTTCCCTTCTGGCATGTACGTTTTGATTTATAAATAATTCAGTTGGAAAGACATGCCCATTCATCATCTCAATAGGATGAGAGCGCATTGTAAATAAAGTACTCTCCAAGGCCATCTCGTGGTTAGTATTCACAACTACAAAGCCACACACTCTGCTAATGAATTGTGGGTAGAAACAATGTGGCAGCTGTTTGTTATACACTTGGGCATCCAAATGTGAAGTCTGTTACCAACTACGCAACATGGGGTAGGGAATGGTGTGTCTGGTTCTGTCGAAGGTAGCTTTCTCTCTCCATCTGTCCCACCTTACCACTGTGACAAGGAGTGTATCCCCCAACCTCCTCATATAACTGGTATCTGAACTGTTAATCAATGTGATGTCTTCGCAGACCCAATCTCACCACATCTGACATAAATGGATCCATAGCTGTGACACAAAACATGAATTTATGTGAGTGGAAAGTCAAGGACTTGTTTGATGAGTTGCAGATTTAAAAGATGAGCTCTGGCTCTCTGCCCTGCAGTGAGGTACCCCGTCCAGGGGAGGGCAGCAGGCTTACATCCAAGCATATGAGTGTTTCTAAATTTGCTACAAAAGTTCAGCTGCTGTTCACAGCTCAGGTGAGCAGATGTTTTCAGATATCTAAATGAGTTTTGAAATGAATGTATCCTCTTGCAAAAGAAACAAAATCTATGTGAATTCACATAAGTGGTAAACACTTAAAGACAATTAATTTTATTTTGATTTATGTCAGCGTAGGTTTTAATGTATATACAGTATGTATAATCATTCAACTCTTCTTCAAAATGATCAAATTGACTACAAGCATCATGCTTGAACAAAGTAAGGAGAGAATCCTGACCGTTTTCTGGATGAGAAAGTGGTATTGTTGAAAGTCCAGAAAGAATGAAGACAAAAGGCTAGTGTTTTAGGCCAAACACTGTTATATTCACTCACAGAGCTGGAACAGTCTGGAAACCGACAGAGTTGACATTGTGACATGCAACTCCTCAACTGACCTGATCACAAAATGTATAACAGAAAATGTAGAGAGCCAGAGAATACATGACGCAAGACAAGAGAGAAGACACAGCTGAAAGAAGCAGTGGACAGAAAGAAACAGGGAGATGGAGTAGACACAGGGTCTTTTGTCCAGCCCACAATATCAGCCTTTCATGAGTGGAATTTGTCCATCATTAATAATACATACAGTTCTGTCCAGTTCAGTACAGTAGACTGCCAGGGGTTAAAGTTTAGCTTTGAGAAGTCACAGTAACCATCATCGATAGAAGAGACTGACATTCCCACTTCCTCATTGGGGCTGATGTATGTTGCTCTTGTTGTGCTTGCAGCTTGCAAAACAACACCAATAGGCTTGCAAGTCTTCAGGCGAACGTGAATATTCTTGTAGTACTGATTCATAGGAATGTGATGTCAATGGTTCAGTGTTGTGGCCAAACAGAAATGCAGCAGAAAAGACATAGTTCCAACAGCAATGTAATTACTGTTGCTGTCAACACAATGGGAGCAATTCACACATTTAAATAAGAAATGTGCACGTGTGTGTGTGTGTGTGTGGTATGTTTGCTTGTGCGTGTGAGACAATGGTGCATGTTGGTGTGTCAAGCCCAGAAAATGCACACACCCACTTACCCCCACACACACACAGTTCTGAATAGAATTGGCGAAAAGCTATATGGTCCAATGGGGGTTCACAGAGGACAGTGAATAGACACAGTAAACAAACAAAGTGAGTTCTTACCTCATAATATTGCTTACTGCCAAAGCTGCTCTGCATTGAGTACTTGGGAGGCATTTACTGTAGGTCCACTGGCTTTCTATAAAGCTAGGGAGTTTAGCCTCTGCGTGTCCCTCTATGACCTCTAAGGCACAATGCTAATCCCCTGCTACTAACTGTATCAATGTTTTTTTCATTGGTGGGTTACGTTGTGATTTCACATGGCAGGAGACAGACTGGCTGAAGCAACAGGTACTTAGGCCTCCTCTATACCCAGACAAGGCTGTTTAGCTAAGGCCAAGGCACTCTCACTGAACCAGGCTTATGACCACTCAGTCATGACCACAGTCACTTGGCTAAGTTTAGCAGGGAATCCAGGACAAGTGGATCAGCTTACACACACACACACACGCACATACACATACACACACACGCTAACCTCCCAGTGAGAAGATTTCAGCCTACATTTAATCATAAACGAAATAAAGAAATATGTGCCAAGATTGTATCTTTAATCTCTAGAGAATGTTCAAGTGCACCGATAACACAAACCATACAACCAATATACAAGCTGAAACAACAACAATACAATACACACTCAAAACATGTCAAGCAACAAGACCCATTATTTGACTTTTTGCTTTGTTCTTGTTGCAGTGGATGGATGCAATGCATGGAAAATAAAATAAAACATCATCAGCAACTGCCATTCAATTTCTCTCTGTTGTTAACTTTTAAGTTTTCAGTTTTCAACTGTTAAGGTCAGCAGGAGAAGTTTGATAATTGCTTTCCTCTTTAATGGTCCATAGCTAATTTTAAAATACATCACTTCCACCTTATTTTCATTACATCCTCATTTCACTTCTCACTCTATAATAGTTCAGTGAAAGAGAAACAACTTTGTTCTGGATCTCTGTTTTTGTCCAGACACACAAATCTCCAGGGAAGATATTATTATAGGACACCTAGACAAAGTAAGTGTGTGTTGCCATTTTTCACCTCACCTAAGCCAGGCCATTAATCATTCACAGACACTTGGTAGCCACTACACTCTCGTGCTGACACCACTTACATCCTAGACACCCACACACTCACACACACACACACACACACACACACACACACACACACACACACAGAACTGCCAGGATTAATAGGGTCAGGCAGCCAAGCAGCAAAGGATAATAGAATCTAAACAACAAGACTGGAGGAAAAAAGAGACAAGAAGAAGTAAAAATAGGAAGAATCTGGATTCTGGAGAAGAGAGAAAGAGAGAGAGACTAATCACAGGAGGTCAGGGAAAAAGGGGACACATTATGGTGCAGAGGGTGAGGTCAGAGAGATGAGAGGTGAAATTTGTAAAAGTAGTTGTCGTACAAACAAATACAAATCTTTTCTCTGTTTTTGTGTCTTCACTCATTGTCACTCTCTTTCTGTTAGTGTGTGCCAGAGGAGGAAATAGTCTCAGAATGTAATTTGTTTTTAGCAAAAGCTAACCTTGCTAACTGTGAAATAGCTGCATTCTTGCTACACTAGCAAGTGAACTTTTTATATCATTACCATGTTAGTTAGCATCAGCATGCTAGCTAGCCAGCAACGTAACCTTTTCCTAAAACAAACTATTTACATGTATTTTTGTAAAATGTATTCTGCAAAAACTGTACATTGTGAGCTTCACAAAGCTGGTATTTATGGCATGGCTGCCATTCAAAACAACTTATATCCAAGACCAAGGCATAAAGTTGCATAACCAGATGTAAGGAGCACCTGGCGTGAGTTGTCTTTCACTCTCAAATTCAAAAGTGATCTCATGAACACCAGGAAGAAGTTCCTTTCATGGCCTCCCCAATCACCAGATTTAAACATTATTGAACCTTTATGGGAGCGCAGGGTGCGGAGTTGATTTCTACCTTCATCATCCCTCAAAGAACTGGAGGCTTTCCTTGTTGAAGAATGGTCCAATAACTAACTACACACAGTTAAGGACTTCCATCCAAGGGGGGTTGAAGGAGTTCTGAAGGCAAATGGTGGCCCTAAACCTTACTTGCTAATCATTTATGGTTATGTGTTTCCATCATTTTGTCGACCCCCGTGTATCTACGCCCACATACACACTACTTGCTGTCATCCTGCTGCAACTCTCACTCCATCTCCATCAATACACACACAACTCTCACTCTTCTCTAATACCCCCATCCCCACCACACACACACACACACACACACACACACACTGCGAATATAGAGCTGTGGATGTAATCTGCTGGTACATAAACTTCGGCCTTAAGAGATTTATCATCTGCCCTGCAGCAGGGAGTCCGTCCAGCAGACTGATGGGTAGAGTGTATAGCTCATCACTCTATACAGTGGGCTCACAACTGGCACCGACAGTTGGTTCATAATATAATGCATCGAGGTATGTTGGTTTTCCATACCATCCATACTCAAGACGACACAATTAAATAATAGGAATCATTCATTTTCACTGGGTCCTGGTATATATAGATACATAGGTGTATAATTTACCTTCAGCTAGTCTAGAGAGATGAGCCGTGGATGTTAAGGAGATGCTATGAACTGAAGGTAAGAGGAGAAGAACATGCAGAAGCCTTTGGAGTTGTTAAAAGCTCCTGTGATTGGCCTGGCTAGCAGTACAGTAAGCAGGACTTGGTTTTTTATCTTGACTCAACAGCTTCTCTCTCTACACACTTCACTATTCACTGGAACCATGTTTCTGTTCTCCTTCTCATCCGTCACTACAACCTGTGTTTAAACCTTCAGTGCTCATTTCTTTTTTCTCACTTACTTTCTACCATAGGCCTAAACTAATCCAACTTCCTTTTGTTCCCATTATTGCACTCTTTTATTCTTATCTCAGCTCTTTTCTGCGTGGCCCTTCTTTTCTCTTTCTCTTGCTGCTCTTCACTATACCAATAATACGTTCATCATCAAATTTCTCAGCCGACAGTTCCACATGCATTGTCTCTCCTCCCTGTCTTCCTAAACAGCAGACGCCCCTGTATTGAACTCATTCAGCTCATTTCAAAGCCACAGTTCCTATCTCATAACTATTATCAGACAGGTCAGCTCGTCTGCACTCCATCTTTCCAGAAGGTGACACGCTTGCTG
>OOFE01018921.1:49467-83097 GCA_900323365.1 Monocentris japonica | reverse complement strand
AAACCTTTCCTGTCTGTCTGCCCTGTGTACTATCCAATAAAACAGAAACTCAATGAAAGGCAGAATCGTAGGACAGGAAGAGCAAAGTTAAGAAATGGCCTCTGCACCTGTCATTACATTGTCTGCCAATGACCCTATCCTATTTGGCTCTGAGCCCTGTTTTCTGCACCACAGGCTGACAGGGACAGAGACATATTGGCTAAGGCTAGACACTTGCTATTAATTTGAACCCTTGAAGCACCAACTCTGCCAGAGCCAGTGTGATCCTAGAAAGCCTTTCAGAAAAGCTGCTGTGTGTGTAGTGGCAATATTTTGACTATATTTTGATTATATTTAGCTCCGCACATTTTTGTATTTTTTGTTTCAAGAAGTCGAGATGTGTGTTTCCAGCCTTACTTAAATACTTCATTAAAAATGGAATCCATTAAAAAAATGCTCAAGTTGCTCAAAGTTGAAGTTACCCTCTCCAATTTCCATCTCCTCAGTCAGAGTAGCTTATGGATCACTGCCCTCCTGCCCAAAACATGCTTTAATGCATAAAGAGCAATGCAGTAAAAAAAACAACAGCGGAAAGCATTACATTATTGCGGAAACTTAAAAAGACTTATTTGAAACATACAACTGGAAGTCTGTAGAATACATTACATTCTTCAACAAGCCTATAGGGCCACGTTGTTTGTCAGCAGCACTAGTGGATTTAGTCACACTTCCCAAACTTCTTAACTGATTGGACAGAAGAACATTTCCCTTCAAGTCCCAGATGTAATCATGATGACAAGTGTGAAGCACAGGAGGGAAAATCTATTTGTTTTAGGCCCTGACCTGCATTTCTTTACATCCCGCTTCACTGGCTCCTCTGACAACCCAATCACCATCAGAGCCAGAATGGCTAACAGTGTTTCCTAGTTGCTGTCATTCTCATTAATTGTAGTGCAACTGGGTCTCTGCTGCAACACTGAATGGTGTCGTGATGAAAATCAGACCTAGAGGCTCATTAGCGTCCTGAAACCAGCGTGCATCTGTCTCATCACTGGAGAGGAAAATCTATTTGACTAATTGGTGGATTTAAGAGAAAAACATTTCTTTCTTTCTTTCTTTCTTTCTTTCTTTCTTTCTTTCTTTCTTTCTTTCTTTCTTCTTTTCCATCAGTCTATCCCCGTTTACATCTGGAGCTCCAGCTCACCCCATTTTTCTTTCTTTCTGTTTCTCCATCCTTCCTTCCAGCCATCCATCCATCCATCTGTTTTCATCCCTTCATTCATCTAGTTTTTTATGTCTGTCTGTGTTTGCACCCAGTGTATTTCTGTCATTTTCTATCAAATCCAGTGCTTTCTCTCTTTCATTCATCCGTTTCCAGGCTCATCACAGACCCAGCAGAACACACATACACATTTAGATGAGCATCTCCGCTGGAATTGATCTCTCTTATCAGCCTTTCTACAGACTAGGCTGGAGAGTAATGAATTCTTCTTTCCCCCTCTCTCTCTCTGTCTCTCTCTCTCTCTCTCTCGCCACCATTCTCTTTCTGCATTTGCTCCTTAATGTTTTTCTTGCACTCCCTTATACTCATAATTTCTTTTAGTTGAAAAATAACTCCATCCACATTTGCTGCCTTCTTTCTTGTCTGAAGGCACGTAAATCTGAGAGGTATGGGAGTTTTACCCATATGGAAGCTCTGCGTCTCACTGTTTTTACACACTCCTTCTGTGTTTTCAGCCAAAACATTCATTGCTGTTAGCCTCTATTTTGCAAGTCATTTGTTTTCCTATTGAGAGACCAAAACATTTAGCCAAATTCCCTGTAATAGCATGTATCAGGCTGGCTGAACATTTCCCTGTGGGACTCCACTTACTACTTGGGACATTCCTGCCCTCCAGGCTCATGCAGTAAGGATGGTACCAAACTGAAGAACATGGGATCGCAGGCTATCAGCAGTCACAAATGTTGATGTTGTGTTTGTAGCAGACCCGAGTGCAGCCGTGGGCCGTTTCATCTTTGGGATAAAAACATAATAGTTGTGGTTTCACAGAGCATATTTTATGTTTAATTACACAACCCAGGCTTATTTTTTTGGTTAGTGTGATTCTCACTGCATATTTGTCATTTGTCATGGTAAAAAACATACTGTGTAAGTGTGTAATCTTAACCCAGGTCTAGCATTCATAGAGTGAAATGCTTACTTAAAAGCCCTACCTACACGGCAAAAACATTAGAATCAAACTAAAAAAGAAGAGTAATACTCATACACTCCTTATCTGACTCATCTCTCCTCTAAAAGTCTCGTACAGGTTAATGCACTCTGTGTAGCTGAATGAGATCCATCCCACGGTCAGGAGTATGTTTACTCTCAACGCAAAGAGAAACTTGTTCAAGCACTGTTGATATCACTCTCAAAATCAGTCTTTTCACAGCATTATTCAGCTGTCTGCTAAAATGTTTACATTTTCTGGACATGTTGTAATGCTATTCACAGAAGCAAACTTGAATGCAGAAGTTTTCAGTGACACAAGTAAAGTGTCACAGTCTCCTGATGATTTGAGGGGGACAGGATAGACCTTAACAGAAAGGTCAGTTAAATCAAGTGCACTCTTTCGTTTTCAGTACGTGTGTACACACACACAAACACACCCAAAAGGTCAGGTGCTCCCAGGGCTCTTCTGACTACAACTGTGATCAACAGGCTTTATGACCAATCCCACCTGCAGCCAATGCTCCACCTTCTCTCCTTTTTTTTATCTTCCTTCTCTCTCTACCTTCCTGTCTTTCTATTAATCTGCATTTCTCATATCCTCCATCTGTCTATCGTAACCACATGGCAGTGTATCATCTTTCGCTGGCCCATTGAGCAACTGACTTTTCTATAATCTGATCAATGCAGCTGAATGTCACAGAGGCTTTCTATCAAGCAGAGAGAAGGTCAGTGTGTCTGTTCTGTGTGAAATACCACAATAATCTAGTTCCCAGACCACAATTCTGCCAAACCTTTTCTAGTGGGTGTTAACGCATTTTCCTGTGTTTTTGTCATGCGAAGATTGATAGAGTAAATAATATTGGATTGGTGCACTCGATATACAAGATGAACATTTGAATAAGGAGCCACCACTTCAATGTTGATCAAATGATGAGGCTAAAGTTAAGTTCCCATGACTCTAGAAGGAGGAGGTAGAATTTGTTTGTAAACTGTGAGTCAGCGAATGAGGTTTTCCATGGTATAGGACTGATATCTGTTGAACTTCATCTCCAGCAGTCCTGATGGGAGTTTACTCATCAAAGTTCTTTTTCTCATCCCTTGTTTATTTCCCTGTACCTCTCTTCTTCCCTCTCTCCATCCATGTCAAGTCAAATGAGATCCTTCTGGACATCAAAGAATCAGAGAACATGAGCGAGACCACAATGTTTATGTCACTTAGTCAACATCAACTCCATTACACTAAGTCAAATTCTAAAGTGAGCACAAATGCACAATACCAAGTGCATGTGCATACACACACACCAACATAAATGCAAACATTCAGAGTCAACATAAATCGCTTGCTCTATACATTAGCAAGGAATCAATCTTCATTTCAGTTTGTCCCATATGCTCGCCCATAGGAATCACTGCATGACTGTAAGTTGACAAAACAATGACATTATACAAACTCACTCTGGAAAACTGGTGTTGTAGAAATGGGTTGAATTTTAGATCTATGCACCTGGCCAGATTTATGTGAGGTCTCAGGTTAAATGTCAAACCTTTTCCAAAGTGCAATGTGGTAAGGGTCTAAACACCAGAAGTGTGGGTGGAAGGATGGAGAAAAGAGATGCGTAGAGAGATGGTCTAATAGATGGGGTTCTCTGTTACTCAGTAGTAATTTGTTATCCCAGTGACTGGAAGGAAGGGATGCAGGGATGTGTAGAGGGTTAGAGAGGAGTAGTGGGGGTGAAAGAGTAGGGGCTAATGGTGCCACATTAGTGTAAAGCTCTTTGTGCAGCCATATAGCGGGGCTAATGCTGACTCACAAACACACAGGAGCTCGGTAAGACGTACAGGATGTACATTACCATCTTTCTGTCTCTCCCCATGGTAGCAGTTTCCAGGAGAGCGCCACATCGATCTACACTGTGCCAGTATCCCTGCAGATCTAAATAAGATTTTAATCCAATATTTCCTGGATGACTTCCATTTTTCGTCAACACATACCTTTAGTAGTGCTGAGTAGATAGAAGCTGTAATTACAAGTATGGGTGTGTGTGTGTGGGTGTGTGTACGTGCGTTCGCGTGTGAATGTGTTTTAGTGAAATATCCTATTTTGTGAGTAAGTGGATTGTACTTGAGCGAATGTGAATGGCGCCATCTGAATGTATACTACCTTAAAGCATTAACGTTACCGTCCCGTCTGTGAACCGTAATCAGAATGGATCTGGTTCACCACATCCTTAATGGAATGGGACCTGATGATGAAAAGACGGCTCTGACAAATGGAAGGAATGGAGAAAAGAGAGCAGAAAATGCCTTTGTCAAACTTTTCCCATTAGACTACCTAGCTACTGAAAAATTGCTGAACATTCTGAGGGGAAAGCAAGTGAGGTTGTGCCTTTCATGAAAAATTTGTAGAGGAGAAAAATAATGTGTGTTTTCTGGATTGAGACAAGAGCTATTTTGGGTACTAGATACTGTGTCAGCAGTAAATGATCATGAAGTAAGATCTACAGATCTACATGTTACAACATGTGTACACTCACATGTCTAAACATGCTGAGAAGTGATACTGCCCATTTGGCAGCCATGTCAAAGCCTTAGAGAGAGAGAGAGAGACAGAGAGAGAGAGCGATAAAGAGAAAGGCTTGCACATCAACATTCAGCCCTGTGGCATTTTCTTGAGAAATGACAGCAGAGTGACCGCATTCCATGGCTATAAATGATTGAAACTTTGGAATAGACTCAATCCTGTCTACAACTTCAGTTGATTTGCATCATGACATTGTCATGATGTAGTTGTACCAACCTGTCATATCAAGTTTGTAGTTATAGTTACGAAAAGTAACGTATGATATCACGTTAGTCGAGTGAAACAGAAGGTGGAAACATGTCGTTTCCCAGTGTTGACTCTGGTTTTGCCACTGTTTCTTTGGTTTAGTGTCTGCTAGAACACTTCTCTGTATCGATCCAATTTTATCATATGTGCTGCCTGGGCAAGCAGGGCTGAGCGTTTTCCACTGTCTGCTGTTTCGTCTGCGACACAGTGCTACAGGGCTAACGGGCAGATGCTGCTTGTTTTCAGACCTTTTCTAAAGTTCTGGAGAGTAAGTTTACTGTGTTGCATTTTTGTATCTGGTTTGTTTAGGCTCACACTTTCCAATTACAAGTGAACCAGGGCTTGTAAACAAAGTCACATAACTTCACAAGTAGCATGTTTATTGGACAGAGTTTTGGTAACCTGCCATCCTGCAAGGTTAAGACATTTTGGCAGCCAGGGAGTGTGGGGAGTCAAACTAATTCCAGTCCCTGTACCCACAGGAAAGCAAAGTCCAAGAAAAGACACAACTGAGCTCTTTTTTAACATGAGACTAAAGGCATTTTCTTTTTGTTTCAAGAGGAACAATAAGCTCATGGTCATCTCACTTTGATCAAAACAAAACATATCCAAATGATCTGAAATAAGTATCATGAACTAAATATGTCTCCATGCATGAGACCATAAGATTAGAGAATGAACTCAAAGAAAACTCAATATGATGTTTTATGACTTCATTTTAATATTGGAGCCATGGGGCCACATATTGTAGGATCTCACTACCATTATATATGTTACATGGTAACATCTTAAAATTATCTCAGAAGAATTTATTCTCTCTGTTATCTCCTCCTTGCATCTAAGGGGTTTTTAGGCTAAATGTTTCTTCAGAGATGAAGAAAATGGCAATATTTTCTCCTTACCCATAAAACTGTATGAAACAGTGGCTGAAAAATGAAGAACATACTGATGAAATCATGCGTTTCCTGTAATTGGTTCGGATTACATTCTCACTTCCTGTGACCCGCGCCGCAGTTCATTTGGAAGGGGACTGACATCCGAATTTTCAGTTATTTGGTGGTTTGAATGGTATTGTTCTTACCTGGCCAAACAAGCCAGGCTAAAGGAGTTAACACTCCAGAGTTTGATTGATCTGCTCCAAACATGCTTCGTGTGAACGCGTCCTTAATAAAAAAAATCAGTGACAACACAAAATTAAACCGCAATACAGAGAGCTTGCCAATTAAAACAAGTGCAAGAATTCATTGGCACGAAATGAAGGTCTGTGGCTAAGAAACACAAGGAAAATATGGGGAGGTTTTCAGGCATTGCAGTAAGGGGTTCTAGTCAGACTCCTGTTTATCAATATTCTGCACCATGACAAGAGAGGAGGAGCGATGGATAAAGCACAGGCAGGAGGGAGACTTAAAGGGCAGATAAAGGGACAGCACATGCAGAGAGAGAGATGGGAAAATGGGAACCATCAGTGATAGTGAAAGGGACCAAAGGGTGAATAAAAAACCCAGAGAGGACAAGGAAAGTAGATTCTGAATAAGACCACAGAGGACATCTTCACAAAACAGAGGGAAAATTGACAGATAAGAAAAGAGAAAGGAAGCAATAGTATTCTACATCGGGGTGAGAGGAGAGCGCCAAGAATGAAACAATACAGCCTTTCTTTTTATTGGAAGCCAACAAACAGACAGGAAGGCAGCAAAGCACCATGGGAGTTCTGAGGCAGTTTAGGAATGGTAGATGAAGAGAAGCCAGAACCAGGTTCAGATAGAGATAGAGAGTCTGAATGAAAAGAACCTGATGTTTACCATGACTGCAGAGTCTTTTAATTTCAAGTAAATTTCAATGTGCAGTTGAAACAGGAAATGGGTCAAATTGGATGTATAAGGAAAAGACTACAAAGACTACAAAGACTGTTATGTCTTTGTCTCCTCCTCTTTTCTTCCAATGCTCTCTTCACTATTCTCCCCCTTCCTACTTTCTCAGCACCCATTAACTAAAGAGCAGATACAGTACTTTATATCTTTATATTAGAAGTTATGGTCTGGCGGGCACCATTTTTCCAAGCCTAATAAGGTGACAAACAGAAAGGATTAGAGGGAGAAGTCTGTGCAACACAGCACACTTTGCTTTTGCAATTTCTTCATTGGTGTAACTTACAGATGTTTACAGACTTGCTAAGGAAATGGATATTAGGTAGGCTAATTGACAAATTAGACAAAATTTGATTAATTTCAAAATAGGATCTGGTGATACACCAATCCAACATTGGGTTTAGATAGATAGAAATGGGGTCCCCTGAGCACCCATGTGCCCCTGATAAAGTCTGTGTCTGAGTCACAGCCTACTGAGAATTCTCACTAGAGAATGAGAATTTCATGAGAAACCGCTTGCTTCAGGTTTGGCTGCCTGCATAAATACACTCAAGCTGCAGGAAATAGCAGGGAAATTAGACTGTTTGGCCTAAAAGCAGACTAGAAAACAACCCAATTCACTATTTCCCTCCTACGGAATTTGGCCTTTAAATATTTTTTAAATGTGTAATCATACCATAGAGCCGACAATAATAATTCCAGAGGAAGTTGTATTGCTCCATGCTGTGTGAGAATAGGGGAGGATAAGAGGAGAATCTAAGAAAAGGAGAATATGGTAGTGAAACATATCCTATGCTGTGATTGCCATCTCTGTTTAAAATGTGTGAACACTTCCTGTTTCCTGTGTGGCACCATCTACCGAATGGTAGATGTTACAATGCAAGGATACAATGATATCCAGATATGAGGATGCATGTGCAATAAAACACGGCATTGACCAAAACCAGATATGAGAATTGAGGAGGATGAACAGAGAGAAATTCACTCTATGGTGCAGAAGTTGGCCTCCTTGGACTGTTCCTTTTTTAAGGAAAGTGCAAGTGCTCCTGCAGACTCAGCATTGAAATGATTTATTTGTTGCAACTGATTCAATTAAGCACAGAATGCAAATTCTATTCTATGTCTGCAGGTTTCCTAACTTCAGTCTAGTCCATGTTGACAGCGTCAGAGATCTTGGCCAAACACTTCAGATAACCCAATACATCTAAGGCTACGTCCACACTAAGGCCCCGTTTCGACCACAAGAACTTTCCCCAGGGACTAGGAACCTTTGGAGGAACTCAGTGCATTTCCACCGCAAGGACCAGAGTCTAAAATAAGTTCCGGGGACATTGTTTTTCCCCCCAAAAAGTCCCTGCTTGGGGGGTAGTACTTTCCGAAAGTACAGGAACTTTGGGGGTGGGGCTTGCAGTGCTGAGCATTTCTGATTGGTCAAGTACTCACAGCATTGTGTTGTGTGGACGGCGAAAATGGAGACTTTCGAAAACGATGACGTTTCACTGCTTGACTGTCACTTGATCCAGCTGTGAGCGAGCCGGCTCGTCCGCGCACGCCCATGGAGGGAGGTATGCGTTTTTGGTGGAAACGATTGGAAAACAAATTTACACGGCTTAGTGTGGACGTACTCTAAGACAAAAGTGAAAATGTTATGAGAGGATAGGTCATATCTGCTAAACTGTCTGTCTCAGCAGTATGGCCCTCTCACTCTTCCTAAATCGCTCTGTTAGCACGACAACGTTAATTACAAACTCCGGTGATGAAGCCACAAGCTTCCACTGTGTTGATAGCTTGACGATTGCCACATTGAACAGGCAGTTTTACGAGTTCAGCATGGGTGACGGGATGAGCGAGAGTGGGGAGCTCTTTAGGAAACCTTCATTAAATTACATGCACACACACGCACATGAGTAGCATGCTGATTTACGCTGGGTAGTCCCCCCAGACTGCAGATTTATACGTAAGCTTCAGATAGGCTATCTGTGGATTGTAGAGCAAGGGTGATCCCCACCTCCCCTCCCCACCTTGGTGAGACCGAGGGTGATGCTGTGACAGCGTTGGGTTGAATTCAGTTCAGTCATGTGTCTCTCCCCTTCATCGTCCTAGCTGTCCGCAGGGTCCTGTCACAAAGACGAAGTTTAGCCTGCACCGCAGCTGTTGCAACAGATTTTTTTCCTCTCTCTTCCTGTGTGCGCTAGTGTCACAGTGGGATCTTTCTTTAGGTTTTGTCTTCTCCTCTCTCAAGTCCTCCACCGCTGTTTCATTCTTCCTTAAATAGCAGCACAGAGCTGTAAAGACAAACTCTCATACATTACATTAATTTGACCTGCATCATGCCTTCCCTGACCCTCCTCTCTTTTCCTTTATCCCCCTCTTTGTGTGCCCCACGTAACGCCAAGGGGCATCCTGTCACCAAGTGAATGGCAACCGTTCATCGCTGGGTACAGCTGTGCCCTCAGTGCCCTCTGTGTGTGACCCATATTCTGTCAGCAAAATGTCCTGCCAGTCTCCTCTATGAGAGAACTGAAGTTTTCTGTAAACTCTAAAGTGCAAATTCTCCCTGCCCACAGTTTCTGTATGTCTTCATCACTCCATAAGAATATACCTCTCCAAAATACACCAACATGAAGACACACGCCTCTTGTTGTCAGTGCAGCATCCAGCTGGTGTAAAACTCTGTGATTGAGTTCAACTGGCGGGATCGATAGCGCTCTCCTTCCCAGTGGAGATGTGATTAGCCCAACCTGCTGCAACTCCCACTCTCTCTCCATCAACACAGGACAATGCACGCACACACACACACACACAGGCGCGCACACACACACATACACACACACAGATGCATGCATACACCTGCATGCGCACGCATGCACATACACGCCCATTTCAGCTCCAAGTGACACTCACTGAAAGTCAAGAGGTGACTCAGCAGACAGACGAGGGAACAAGGAGGGAGGTAGCGGGGTGTATGAGTCAAGGTGGGGAGGGTGGTGAATGAACCGCAGTGAAACGATTACTGATGTAAAGAGTTGAAAGAGTTACAGAAGACGATAATCTATGATGTCTTTATTTTTCTGTTATGTATACGTCATCTCTGTCTACCGTTTATCTCCTTATGGTGTCCATTTTTCTCTGTCTGGTCTTTAGCTATGATCTACAAGAAGACACATCGTCATTCGTGTTTTATGATCTGGCAACTCACCATCTCACATCTCGACATAACCCATCATTTAACGCCTCACCTCTGCCCCCATCGCTTTCTGTTCATTACTCATTTCTGCTTCTCCTGTTGACTTTTCTCCCTTCCCTCTTCTCCTCCCTCCCTCTCTTTCTCATTTCGACTTGTCTAATGAGGTCAGAGCATTAGTGCTTTATGGGGTCAATCTTAAAGAAGAAATGCATTCAGCTCCTAATCCCTCCTCTATAATTGAACAGACACCCCGCATAGCTTTATCACGCTGTTGTCTGTGTGCCCTCCCCACTCTTTCCATTCCCATGCATTGCAATGCACAACTAAAAAAAGAAACATCAGAGGACACAATAAAGCCGATAGACATGTTTGAATGCATGCACACACACACTCGTATCCCTACTGTACGTCCCAGTCTTCCCCTCCCCTGAGAGGTAATACATTCCATGACATTATGGTGTAATAATGGACACTTAACGCCTAAGTGCCCACAGTGTAACTGCTCTTTCCCTGTTTCCCCACATGACAACTTGGCTGGGTGTAGAGTGCTTGCATTCACACACCCAGAAACACACACACACACGAGCACTCACACACACACACACACACAAACACATTTCGACCTTCTGTGTCATTTTAAGGATAGTCTAATTGAAAAACTTGTTGAGGGGGCAGTGGTAAGCAAGAGTCATAACGTGTCGCGGGTGCGGGGGTCATACATCATACTCTGCAAGGCGGGCGACAGAAGCTGCCATTTTTGGATCAACACTGCTTCATTAAGTCTCCGCACGACACAGTCGGCTGCTAACGCCTCTGGACAGAGAGATGGAGGGAGGGGAGGAGAGGAAAGAGGGATTTGAGAAGGAAAGTGGGGACAAAGCCTGGGGTGAAAAGAAATGCAGAGAAAGAGGTAGAGGAGAGACAGAGGAAGAGTTGTGAGAGTTTAAGAGTTAGGGTTAGAGATTGATAGGGAGAGAAGAGGAGATTGATGGAATGTGTAAAATCACATGAGAAAGAAGAAAAGGCCAAAACCACCATCATTTCCTGTTTTCTGTTTTTCAAAGTAATTCAATGGATTTCTCAAGTGGATAATCTGAGAATGAGAAAACAGTACATTCAGGATACTGCACTGCCCTGCAGCTCCTTGTAATGTTCCCTTTCTCCACATTTCCACAACACCTCAGGCTATATCTCGGCAACCCCTGTGGTAGCTCACAGGTTTTGCAGGAATGATTTCCTATCAGGTTTTGCAGGTCTCATTCAAAATGGAAGAAATGTTAATTGCCACCCATCCATCTCTGTCCTCCTCCTTTTGTCTGAGAGAGAAGAAGCACTATTCCAATTAAATAAATCAGCACCATTGTCAGTAGGGTAAACACAAGAATACTGCTTGAAGAAGTATTAGCCTCATCAAGCCCTTTCTTTAAACATTAAGTGTTCATATTCAGGGCTTTGATGTCGCTATGCATAACCCTGAGAGTGGGCAAATGGGTAATATTTCAGGATATTGTGCCATCACTTGTGATCTAACCATGTGCCTGAATTGACTAAGGTATGGCGCTATCTAGTGGCTATGCTATGTATCACATCCCTGAGCAGGCAGTGGAGTTTTTATTTTACTGTAAAAAAGGTATCCATAGGGGAGACCAGGGATAGTTGTAACACTGTCAGTTGACAGTGTCACTGACAAGTCAGGACTGAGCTATGGTGTTGTGATCAATATTGTTCATGCCCACTTCCTTCTTGAGCTTACAAGAGAAGTTAAGTGGCTCTATGTGCAATGCTGAGGATTTTACACACAAAAAGAATGATTTAAAAGTTCTGATGATGATGATGATTATTAACATGATAAAATGACAAAATGGTAACTACAGACAATAATCAAAATAAAAAAATAAATATCTGATTGCATACTAGATTACTCAGAAACATGTTGACAGGGTAAAGGGGTGTTGTGACTGAGTGTGGACACAGTTTTGCAAAACAAAATAATGGTTAATCATCATGGTAGATTATGACAATTGTACTATTCATGTAAAAGTCTATAAATTGATAAAATATTACTTTATAACATATAGGTTTTGCAAACAAAATAATCCAACAGTAACTTAAAGTATTTAGATAATATTACTATTAGAACAAGTTGGAGTAATCCAACTGATTATAGTACTGTACATGTATAGTACATGTTTTACTGGTCATAGGTAGAATATCACGCCTGGGCCATATGGGTAATGTGCAATAGTAATACTGCCTTTACTCATCTACTGTAGTGCAGCCTCAACTTTTAACATACAAGCCCTTTAAATATATATTGACTTGTACAAAGGTTCACTAATGAACTTCTGATTTGCTGTTTGGAGGAACAACACTGTAATTCAGAGGATGGGTTTGATAGCTCATGGATTAATGTCATGTGACATTGTTGTTCTTGTTCTCCTTGTGGTTGTACTTCTTCGTCTTCTTACTATTATTGTTTTTGGCTCAAAGAATAGCGGTGGACACAATATGAAAACTGTTAGATCTTCATTATCTCAAATCCGAAACGTGGCCTTGGGGAGCTAGAAAGAGCAAAGTTTATTTGTAACCCAACTCAGAAATGAGACGACACCTCTTGAGCAAATTATTCTTTACTTCAGTTCATTTGTATATTTTTATTATATCTTTTTTTTTTTTTAATTCATAACAGCAAGAATCAAATATAGCAATGCAGGCCCCATGAAAAAATTGTCATTGAGAACTATTCTCTTTACCACACACGTCCACCATAGTTGGCACAGCGCACCACAGGCTATATGAACTACTTTCAAGACCTCCAATAAGCTCATGATATTCTAGTCAATATAGCCCTTGCAAATAGTTGCCAACTAGCATCAAAAGGTACAATTTCCCTCCTCTTTTTCAGTACAGTTTTATTCACACACATTTCATTCTGATGAGATTATGTTTTATGGCTTTAGACTGTGGCAATTAATGGTTTCCACTACAAGTGCTTTTCAGAGGAGGTGGCCATCATGCAGACATGACAGATCCCTTCAAGGGGCCTGGAACAGTAAAACAAGCAGAAACAAACTGCAGCAGAAGACAGAATACATCATTTTAGCACTACAAGCAGAGAAAACAAAAAAGTTCAGTTTACATTATATCATAAACTTAAAGCATGCGTGCTTGTAGAAGATGAAAGGTGACATGATGATCAGGACAAAATTCCAAACTAACAAGTTAATGACCAAACCATAAAAATCTACTTCAATCCAAAACGATCAGTTTCCTTAAATTCTTCCTGATGATGAACTACAATTCTATTTCGTCAATTTCATCTACTAGAAGCACAGCTTACAAACATAAAGAACATACTTATAGCTATGGTGTTTGTGTTGTATGTATTTTAACTCTCCAAGTGGTGAAACTTTTGTGAGTATATTCTTAGGAATTTTTTTTTTAAATAAACCACTATTCTATTTTTGTATTTTTTTTTATATTTTAGTCCATTACATTGATAGAATATTGTATACTGTAAATACATCTTGCTGTGTAACATGTTTTCTTATTCAATATTATTGTGTTGTGATTTTTTTAAAGGTATATGTATTTCCTTTAACATGCATTCCTCTTTGAATAAGGTAAAGAAACAGGACGTGTTGTGATTGGTTGGGCCTGGGAGGGCGTGGCCATGACACACAGACCTGTCAATAGGCAGGTTAGGGGACCAGACAAACCCAGTCAGGCCCTTACGCTGGAAGGTAGTGGACACCTCCTCCGGAAGGTTACCTGGCAAACTACAAGCTGCTGACAAAAAAGAAGAGCAACACTTTGCCTTTTCTGAAAGGGGTGGGAGAGTGAGAACTCAGTGCCCTTTTATGCAAGCAATTTTGTTCAGCCTTTCATAAGATTTTTTTGTTATCCTAGCAAAATTCCTTGTCATTATAGACATTTTTTTATTCAAAATAAGATCTCAATATACATGATTCTCTCTTTTTTGACTATGTACAGAAGTGCAAAAAAGTCAACCTTCATCATCTCTAGATTCCCCCCTCGTTTGTTTTGCAGTTGGCTAAGTAAGAGATGAGCGTTCAGACTCTGTTCTCTACTCACCACATTCACCTGACCCCACCAGCATCGCCCCACAAAGTGATCAAATATGCAGCTTGTTTTCCACATGGCCCAATTTCCAGGGAGAGTAAAAATATTCAAACAATAGATACTATTTGAAATGGATACAGTAGAAAATAACGTCTTTACTCTAAACATCTAAGAACTAGATTTTTATAATAGTCTTTTTTTTCTTATATGACTAGTTACAAACCATACAATCATTAAAATATTACTCGGTTATCGGTGACTGTTGCCACAATGACAACTTAGCCTCTCTGTTCTATTATTTCCTCATTGTAAGATACTCATATAAAACATCTTTGTTCAAAGAACTCAAAAAGACTAGAGAAATGAACAATATGCATACAGTTCAACAATATGCATAACATAGAAAATATTGAGTTTACAATCATAATCATACTAAAATCAACATTACATGGAATTTCAGAAAACTGTGCATGAGGAACACACAAACACACACTTTACCTTATATTCATTATAAGAAAGATAAACCTAATAAGACAAAAAATTCTGAACTAAATATCAAAATATCATCCAAACAAAGTGAAGTAAAACACTCTTCTCCAAAGAAAACCACAAGAAAGAAAAAGAAAACTGACAAAAGAATAACTGTGACAATTACATAGTGCTCTGTGTGTGTTAATATGGTGTGGATTAGGCAACTGGATGGTTCAAAATGGCATGTGGCATTGTGCTGACCCGATGGTGCATTCTAAGGCTTTGGATGAGTAATACAATCGTAATATACTTGCCACTTTCCCTGTACTATCCACTAATTAAATATGCCTGAAGAGCACCCAGAACAGAACAAAGAGTTCTAGAGATCTACTCTAAACACCCAATCTTTCATTGGCCCCACTTTAGCGGCCCACACATTTTAAAAATTTAGCCCTACTAGTCCACCCACAATATCTAAAAACGATGACACAAAAAAGACTTTGGCTGACTATCAGAAAACAGTTCTCAAGCAGACATATTAAACAAGTTCTCTTAAATATGTCAGACTATATACACTACACTGAATCTACTTCTGACAATCCACCTTAAAATATGTGTAATCATAAAAATGAAAAACAATTCATACAAATCACAAATCCCTCATCAGTTGCCCTGCAATCTTAGACTGTTCTTCCCTCACAGCAGTTTGGTGACCTAGTGAGCGCCCTGTCGTTTCAAAGCTAGTTTCTGTCACATCTTCATCATAAGAGAGTCTTTGGTCTCCCACGCAGGCCAAGACCCAACGTCCAACTCACCCGTAGCTTGTCTTTAGAGTAAATAGACTTAATAGTCATGGAGAGATCCGTCTCAGTACAGATCGAGTAATTTCCCGTCTTGCCAAATGACATCCACCACAAAGTTAAAACAAAAAACAAAAACTAAAAACTATTCATCCAACAGAAAATTTGGACAAAGCAGACAAACCGGGCAAGGTATCCCAATCAGCATGGTGCTATTGAGAATCATGGGAAACAGAATGGACGATACATGCTGTCCAAGAGAAAAGAAAAATACTAGAGACTTATTAAAGGGAATTGTTGATTTTAACACTGTGTAACACTGCTAAAATACCATTCATATGGCACTTTACAGGGATGCCTGCAAGATTAAAGACGTGCTTAAGAGATAGAAAGAGAGGCTACAAAGGCTCGACACCTCACAGACATTCAGTTATTATTTTGACTCCGAGTATACTCATCTAACTTTCCTCATCACTGATTTAACAGAAAACAAAATCATAAACAAAACACTGTGCATGCACATGTGATTCAGTCAAATTATCTTCCTCATTTCTTTTATCGTAATCTAAATGCAAGGTGCACCTTTGTGTAAACAAATGAACACGTTTAGGTTAAACAACAACAACCAATAAACAAACAAAATAATTCTTGGTCTATGGACGTACCAATCTAGTCGCTTTGACTACTGCTCCAAACATTTACCTCATGTTGACATTCAAAGTGTGTCTGGTGAATAAAGGTAAGTTGCCTCCACAGAGCGAAAGGCAGACTTTAATGTGAATGATGTTTTTTTTTTGTTGTTTTTTTTCAATTACATTATTGTTGTGTGTACGAAATACACATAAAAACAACCATTAACAAACTGGGCCTCCTTTGTTAACATGCAGATTTACTCCAATCCAGTTTAAGTGTGGTTGTCTGTTTTGCTCTTGATGTTACAGGCATGAAAGGTGATCGTTAATCTTGGACTGAACACTCCACACTCCAGTTTGATCTAAAAAGAAGGTCACAGAACACAGGAAATTGAATTGTCAATTGAGTGGCTAAATTGGAATGAAGCTTAGCTGAGATTGATTATTTTATTGCTTTACACTCTGAAAGTCTCTTGTGTATATAGTTGACTTCAGTGGGGGAGTGGAGATGTTGCAAAAAAAACAGAGCAATGATGAGTGCCTCAACAAGTGCCCTTTTCAGCTGCAAATAATGCAGTTATGATTGACATCATGGCTGTTTGAATGAAAAGTAAGAGACAGAATTGGCCCCAATGCAGTATGTGAAATATCAGAAAGAGGTGCAGTACATACTGTTCTGATTGAGACTCCTACATCTGGGTCACATACTTGTGACTAGTCAAATGGTCTGCAGATATTATTGGAATCTGCATGAGAGAGAAAAAAAGAGAGCGAGAGAGAAAGAGAGAGAGTGATAGGGAGACAGAGCGACACAGGGACAGAGAGGGAGGGAGACAGAGAGTTGAAATGAGGACACGCAGAATTCATCATGTCGTCAGTCCAACCTAAAATCATCATTAAAAAGCTAAATAATTATCTAAATAATCATAGTGTCAATCTTCAGATGCTCCCAAAAGCTTGCAAAGGTCAGCGATGGCCCTCATGCATTTGTGCAGTTTTCATTAGGGTGCCTATGGGAATCATAAGATAAATAAACTGAATAAACCCAATGAATACTACAATTTTACAGCTGATACCAAAAGAGAGAGAGAGGAGGCAGAGGAGGAGCAAACCTGATTGGCTGCTGCGGTTGCAAAGGGAACACTTGTGGCAGATGTGGTGGCTGCAGACACAGTGGCCGGAGTAGCACCGTGCATCATGGGTACTTTAGGGAGGGAAAGATCACACGGGCAGTTGAGCCAGAGCAGATACAAAGCTTTCTGGTTAACACTTCATTTTTATGTCTGTTTATAAAATGCTAATAAACATGAGAAATCTGTTGATGCAGTGAAACAGCTTAAAATCAGATCTATTTCTAACAGTCCTCAGAGACAGAGCTGCTCTCGAGGCAGAACCACAGTTGGAAGGTTAGTAGGCTAGCTAACTAGCTTGCCTAGATAACTAGTTCAGCTGGGAGCAAGTTCTAGCTAGAACCCAGTTCAGCTTGGCTAACTAGCTAACCTAAATAACTTAGTATGATTGTATTTTTCCAGTTAGTTTGTCACGGGGCTTAAATCTAACATCATTTAGTCAGAACAGTTTTTTGGTGCTGCCCATTGAGATTTAACACAACCAATATGATTATTTCTGGTTCCAGAGCAGATGTTTGTAGAACAAAAAACTCCAGTCTATTCAACCACATAATATTCAGTACAATACTATTACTATTACTAGTACTACAACAGCTACTACCACTACTAACTGCTAGTACTACTGCTACTACTATTACTAAAACAATTACGACTACTACTACTACTACTATGACTAATAATAATAATAAATCCTCATGTTTATATGGCATGTATAAGCAGACTGTAGAATGAGGCGCTCTACAGGTTGGGATGAAGGTAATGATGAAACGGGTCAGGGGAGTCTGAACTGCAACAAGCATTAGGTGATAGACAGACTTATGGCATAGCAAAAGGGATTCATTCCATACTGAAATGATATATAGTGGAGCATGACAAAGGAATGGGCCATAGGACAACAACATTTAGATTTTCATAACATAACTTCCAATCAAAATTACACAATCAAATTTATAATCATTGCAAATTCAACTTGCAACTCACAGTCCATCAGCAACACTTTTATGATTTGAAACAGAGAGGCTGTATATGCCCTTTTTTGGAGTAAATGTTAGAGTCTAGGGCAAATTCACCAAATGTAGAATGTGCCCACAATATAACACAGATACAGATGAAAAGTGAGTGGCCAAAATGGGCTCAAACATAATCAGTAAGGAAAGCTGGCACCTACCAACACTTGTTGCAGGTGTCATGCACAATATTGAGCCTGCCCATCATGCATTGCAACAGGGAGTGGATTGGAAAGGGAGAAGGGGAGAAGAAACCAAGAAAACTCATCAAGTGTCATAAAGTCAGACAAAATGGGAGAAAGTTGTTACGTGCATAAAATAATGCTGGACATTTCTAACAGTCTATGAATCAACTTCATGTTAACCTGATGGTGTTAACTCAGTACACAAAGTAAACATTCCACTGAAACTTCACATACTGTATATACACAGCATGCTGCATAGGAAACAGATAAATGGCACATGAGGCTGTGAGGCATGTGTCTGGGGAGTGTTGTGGAACACTTGGTACTCTACCTGTCCAGCCACAGCGTACAACTCTTATTGCTCCATTAAATGGCAGGGCAAATTGACTACCAGTGGTCTAATTTTCCTCTCAGCAGTGTAATAGTTGTTTGTACATGGTAGATATGGATGACCTGCCTTCAGTCTCCACAAAGTATTTTGCAGTGACCTGACAGTCCAATAGTGTGGGGTGTATGAGGATTTGAGTATCAGAATCACTCACAGAGGGGGATCGATGGCAGGCTATTCTTAGTCTGTCACATGAGAATATGGCACACAGTGTAACTTTGCAGTAGCCACAGAAGACCAGTTTGCACGAGCTCAGACGAGTATTTTGTGTGTATATATGTGTGTGTGTGTGTGTGTGTGTGTGTGTGTGTGTGTGTGTGTGTGGTGTATACACACATGGGGGATGTTTTGGGATACACATGTATATTATTTTCACCTTGCCCCCAACAATGAAATCACACTCTCATTCAGTCATTTACTACAGTTGCTAAAACAGTGAGAGAGTGTAGGCTTTGTGAGAAATGGCATGTGATTTGACAGCCAGTGGCTATTGGATCATGGCCACAATCAAGGGTTACTGAGGGGTCAGGCTTTACCTGACGGTATGAAGGCGGCCTGATGCTGAAACTGCATGTTGGCCAGGGCCTGTTGGTACTGGAATACTCCAGCATTGAACATGGTGGTGGCACCGTTGGATTTTTCAAGTGCAGGTCTCTTTGGTAAAGGAGGCAAGACGGGAGGGAGCCCCTGATGAGGGGACAACACCAAAATAAAGGGATGGGAGTGAAAGAAATCAAAGGATGGTAGCAGTGACATTCAGGACAGAAAGAAGAGAGAATTTCGTTAGAAGATGAAGTTGCCCTTTCAAACAGCTATTATAAACACTGGCAAGCAAGCAGTGGACTACACTACCTCTGTCAGAGCAAGATAGGTCAGTGGGGCTAGCTGAGAAACTGTGATGTCTATCTGGCTAGTGACAACAAAAACAATCCTCAGCACTATAGCATCAACTCATACGATATGACTTTGAATAGTACTAAGTCACAAAAAATACTAATTTTGCAGGCATTAAACCAAACTAGAGCTCTCTGTAAAGAAGGACTATCAATAATGACACTTATAATACAGGCTATTGCAGTAATGATCGTTGGACCATCAACAGAAATGATGTAGTTAGGGAAAGCTGCACTGCTAGCTCCATGATAATAGTATAAGCCATGATAAGACTGTCATGACACCTCTCCCACAAGTATACATGCGAAATGGAAAATGATAAGATCATGCAGTAGACCACCACAGTTTATTAGACAATAGAATATTACATTGTCATGCCACCAATTTGTTACTATTGAGATTTACGTGAGGTGATGAACTGACCATGGATAATTAAAAGGCAGAGCCACCAGGACAGGGTTTGATATTTTGCTCAATTAAAAAAAATGGTCCTTATAATAGACCAAATAGACCTTTTAACTACACTTTCTTTACTATAAAAGGTGCGGCTTGCCACAATCAGTTCATCACCCCCTCAGCGTGTCCTTAGCTCAGTTCATTGAATATCTACTTTACTTTAGTCAGAGCTACAATAGTATCTAGTATAACACAGCTACATGCCAAGCTAAAAGGTGAAAGGTCATAGTACCAGGTCAAAAGTTGCGTCGAGGGGTCGCTTCAGTGATTTGACAGCCGACTGAGTCTTAATTAGCAGGCAGCGAGCACATGATGGCAATGGGCCAATGGGGTTCAAGCGCATTAACATAAACCAGCAAGCGGAGGTGCATCATGGGGGCAGCAGTGCAGTTTGGGTTGGTGAGAAAAAAAACAAACAAACAAAAAACAAATCATTGGAATGCAATATACAACAATAACAAGACTAGGGCATGCACATTAATGGCTGTAGGGTTATTGAAAAGAATTATGGCCCTTGACATCATTTACTGTGCGAAGAGAATTTCCTTTATCAACTCTAACTTCTATTGCAATGATGTTCTGACAACCACTCTGTTATTTCCTTAAATATAATTTACCGTACTTGGCTGTGCAACAAATCATTATTTCCCTTTCAGGGAAATTCTAAGTGGATTGCATAAACTAGATTAAAATGAGTGATACTGTTCACAGTTTTCATCTCAGGAAAAAGTGATATACCCATTTACTGTCAACAACAGTCAAATATATACAGCAAATTATAGAGCTAACACAGCAGCAACAAGAGGAGGTGAGCAGGGGAGAGGAGCATTAGGCTCATTCAGACACTAGCATGATCTCTACAGCTTGTTGCTAATAAAGCACACATTAACTATGCATTTGGGTCTTTTGAGTTGGAGCTGAAGGGAGCAGGAACAGTAGAGCTTGGAATGTGTGCTGGGATCTTGAGTAAAAGCATATGTTGTCTCACATGTTGTCTCAAGCAACTCTTCTTAACTTTAAAGTAAAACAAAATCCACCCAAAACAAAACGTCTCTAATGTCTAATGCCCTCTGTGAAGAAAAAGACCAATTCTGGCCCTCTTCAATGAATTGGAGGCTAACTTTGTGGACTCAAGAAGTAGTGTACAGTACCTGTCCACAAAGATGACCCCCATTGACTGTCAATGGAAGAGCTTGAGGATTTGCTGAGGTCATCAAGAGAGTCTTGGCTCTGTTGTGTCGAGCTCAAACAGAGATTTGTTCTTTTTCAGAAACGAAGACTGTCCAAGATCATTGGAATCACTAATGAATTGATCCTAATCAAGTAAGTAACCTGGGCAGGGCTCAGGAGGCTATGATGGGGCTAGATGGGCCTCACACTGACTCATAATTTCTGGAAGGATACCTACCATGGCTGCAGCAGCCGCAGCCTGGTTGACTTGGTGCTGGGCAGCTTTGATCTTGGCCTGCAGGTGAGCCGGAGGGTGAAAGTACTTGCACTTCTCCCTGGAGCAGCGGCCCTTGATGTAGTCCATACACACAGTCACTGTGTTGTCATTGGTGTCAATCATGGTGCTGTCTGCAGGGTGGGCAAAGCGACAGTCGTTCTCCCCACGTGTACAGTTACCCCGCTGGTATTCCCGACATACCTGGTGGACACATGGACACACACACACACACACACACACACAGACAAAGACATGGACCCACGAATACAGAGACACACACGCATGCATGCACACACACCCACACACACACACATACACACACACTGTGAAGTTGTGAAACTACTGTTCACTTTACTTCACATTTGATGAAGTAATCACGCTATTCAGTCATTTCAGAACTTGACAATCACTTTACCAGACAGAGCTGACCAATCTCACAGACAGATTCAGCCATTACTGTTGATTGATAAGCTGTACAGACCGTAACCAGCGTTTTCAGACTCATCCATCACACAATATTTTGCCATTATTCAAAGACGTTATTGTGTTGTTATTCCTGAGAGAGGCAGTAGGGGGCAGCATCTGCCTGGAGAGTTGGGGAAACTGATTGCGTCAGTCTGAATGTAGGGGTTCGATGAGTCCCATGGGAAATGTGAGGCTGGTTACTCTCTAGAGAGGCTGGAGCTGACACAATTACCCAGACACACACAAGGCGGATGCGCATGTAATCTCATGAGACAGCGTTTTCCAGAATTAGATTTTGACACTTAAAGAGCTGTGCAATAACTTAAGATCTCTGTTTGCGAGAGCAGAGCCAGCCATCCCTGAGTCTGAATTGTATCCTGAATCCTATCCATTACAAATGAAAGCTAATTTCATGGTAGGCTGTATCGATATATCATATGTTATTGTGATAGAACAAGCCATTTACCAAATGTCTGTTTACCAGTCTGGCTGTCTGCATGCGTAAAGGATTTGACTTGGTGGTGGACAGGCTGCCAGACAAAAGGCCACCAGCGTTAGCCACTAACCCTCCTCTGTCTCCTGTCATGACAGTTAATCATCCACAATCACTGATTTGTATGAGTGATGTGGTCGGATCTCTCTCTCTCTCTCTTTATCTATCTCTCTCACACACTCACATAAAAATGAGCATACACACACACATAAACTCACACACTCTCCCATAAATTCTCCACCACTGCCACCATCACCACTGCCGCTGCTGGTCTTATTTTAAAAAAGAGGCTGCCTTGTTGTCAGGCAGATGTTGGAAAGGCGGGTGAGGGAGGGAGGAAACAAGGGAGAGAAAAGAAAATGTGAGAGTGGGTGATGAATAAGGAGTAAAGGACAGAGAGATAGGGATCAAGGAGCTAGAGAGCAAAGATAGTCTGTGGGGACAGAGTGGGTAAGAATGGCATGGGGAAAAGTGGCAAAGAAAGATCATGAAGAAAGGGAAAGGGAAATGGAAGAGAGCTTGATGTTCTCTTGGTCCTGCACCAGGTGTGGACCAGCGTGTTTCTCTGGACAGTGGTTAATCAGAGCTAACCCATAGAAAGTGCTCAGATAGCAAAGCAAATAAAGGGTCTGCTAATCATATTTCTGTCC
The DNA here is from genome assembly GCA_900323365.1 of Monocentris japonica. NCBI lineage: Eukaryota > Metazoa > Chordata > Actinopteri > Trachichthyiformes > Monocentridae > Monocentris > Monocentris japonica. The sequence continues at coordinate 59,923 of OOFE01018921.1, read as the reverse complement.
CCATGGTAACTGTCCCTCTGGGCCATTTACATCACCATGGTTGCAGGTAAGCAAGATATGATTTCATGCACACTGAAATACTGCAGTACAGCTACATATGAGAGAGAGATAGGGAAAGACGGCTACTCCAAGAAGTTATCTCTCAGGAAAAACAGTAAAAAAGATCACAACTGGAATTTCTCCCAGCCTCAGGGAAATAGCCTTCAACATTTCAACTGACTGCTATGTGTGTTTGTCTACAGAATTCCAGTGGTGTTTATTTTGAACGGCACACATGATCAAGACTAAACTAAGCCTGGCCCTTTTCTGTAAGATATTTTTAGCAAACCTAGTTCCTCTCAAATTAGGCTAGAATATGATCTGGCTCAATCAAGAAGCTCTACAAGATATGTGCTTGCACTGCAGGCAGTCTTAACTAATGGGCCAGAAAGAAAGAAATGTAACAGAAAGGAAAAACATTGAAAATAAGCTGTCTTCTCCCTGACTGTGAGTTATTGCATTCTGCCGATAAATATTTGATAGCTGTTAGTCTTAGTTTTTGCTTGTTTTTTTGAACGTTGCTGGGGTTTGGGCATCTCCAGCTCTGGTTGGGAATGCAATCATTCACAATTGCTTGAGAATTGTTTCAATCATCAGTCTGAATTGAGCATTCTTACAGCATCAATTTAGTTCCACTGCTATCTGCTAACCCCCTTTCTTCTAACTTGGCTCAACCTCTATAACTTCATCTGATTGGTCACGACTACACTATGAAATCCAATCACCACTTTCTTCTTTTCTCTGTTATCCCTGTTTTCGTTTCCCCCTCCCCTGATGACCACAACAAGTCTACAAATTGATTTCCCATCTCCCCCAACATCTCTTTCCTGTTATTGACCCATTCCCTCACTCTGTGTGTTGTCCACTCGTTCATTGGGCCTGGAGACTTCCCCGGTCTCACCCCCATTAATTACCCAACTATCCAATGTTCCCTTCTAAATGCAACCTTCCTAACGTTCTTGCCCACCTCCTGCCTGCCTCCAACGATTTTCCCATTATTCCGCTGCAAGTGTTTCCCGGGTGGGGCTGCATAATGGATGATATTGACTTACTGTCCAATTAATGATTATCTGAACACAGCTAGAGGACTGGCACTATGGATCAGGTTTCAAATGACTGATTGCTTTGATGGAAGAATTCAAGATTTTGCTGAAAATTACACACCGATACAGTATAACTTGAGCTTGTGCCAAGCAGTGCTGTCTACTGTTGATGGTATACAGCATTGACAACGGTAATGTTTGTGGAGAGATACACTCATTAATGTCTCTTTCTCTTTGCTTAACGCTTGTGTTGTGCTCCGGTCAAATTTGACCGATTTACAACTTTTATGTCTGAAATCTTTAGTTTATTTCATCTGATTGGAATAAAGCTCCATGGCATTATCCACACAGGGCATCTGAACACACAAAATAAAATTTTGATAATTTTCATTAAATTTTGGGTGTTTTATTTAACTTTTGTACATCTGTGGTGTTTTGGAAATGAATGGGTGAGACTACATTAGAATCTTGATCTGACAGGAACCTTTCCCCAATAGAGTCTTTCTCCCATGGGAGCCACACCTCCCAGTCAAAATATGATAACATTGTTTCAATAATATACAGAAACTTTCCCGCAGCTCAGGTATATAAAGCTTCCGTAGGGCCTTGCTCACCATTCAGAAGAGATACACACTGTGTGCACCAAGAGATGTCAAAACGAGCATTGTGTGTCTAAAATGCAGTGCACATATTTGCAAGGCACATGCAAAAACCATCACCTATTGTCAATCATGTGCATGAGCACACACAAAACCACCATGTAATAGTTGATTGATTGTTGATTCATTGATTGTGAACCTTGTTAGTGTTTCTGTTATTGTTACTCATATTGTTACTGTTGTTCTCTAATATGTTCAGTAATGTGGTTAAGTGTTAATGTGTAAATATTTTTAGGCCTATGTCCTTTCTTTAGTCATAAAGTCACAACGGTCAGTTTTGACCGGGAACACCACAGATATTATTTTGGGCCACTTTTAAAAAATTTGAAGGGGTTTACAGTATGTTTCCTCTGGTATTTACTATAGTCAAAATAATCCATAAATGATGCTATTTTTACTCAAAAACGAGTTGTATAAGATCAGGTCAATGAGGCCTACAAGCCATAAATTCCAAGTGCAAAACCTGTCATAAATACTAGAAATAAAGTTGATAAAAAGATCTTGTACCACGTCAGGTGATAATATATGTATAATGATAGAGTTATAAACAGTTATAATGGGTCGGGAACACAAAAGTAGGTAACGCTAAACGAACACAACACAAGGGTTAAGTCTGGTTAATGACTTTATTATGGAGATGGGATGAAGTTACTGTAAGAGCCGCTGTGTACCAGATACATAATTAAAGTCTACAAACAGAAACTGTTTAGCGAGACTTTCTAACCAGGCCTTTAATATTCAAAGAGGCACAGCCCACAACTCAAAGCCCAATCTGTTTGCATAGCTGGGAAAAAGATTCTCCGACGGCCTGATGCTGTGTTTACTAGAGGTTTGTTAATCTGTCTTTTCATCAGCCACTGATATGTGAGTCACAAAATAATTATCTCTTTGTGTATGCATGTGTGTGTGTGTGTGTTTATCTTGTCATATTCTGTGCATGTGTATGTATCAGTGTGCACGTTCTGTGTGTGTGTGTGTGTGTGTGTGTGTGTGTGTGTGTGTGTGTGTGTTTCTCACCTCCAGTCTGTCCGTCCTCATGAGTTTCTGTGCAGCGGCAGCAGCAGCAGCTGGTACAGGGACGCCGGGGTTGCTGGTGACCAGTACGGGGGCACTGGGCAAGATGTCAGCGGGCATCAGGCCAGGTGACACAGGGCCCAGGTAAGGGTTAAATGCAGCAGCAGCTGCTGTAGCAGCACTGACGTTAGTGGCAAGGCTGGGTGTGACTGAAAACATGGGCTGTGGACACATGTAAAAAAAGGGGGGGAGTTGGTCAACATTGATCAAAATGAATATGGTGGGCAAAATGTAAAATCTCACTCAGGTTGCCGCTAAAGTCTAAAGCTAACAACATGTTAAATATCTAATAATATCTGCCAACAACTGAGATGCCATCCTTCCTCCTCCACGATTCAAATTACCCCCTGGAGAGATACAGTACAGTAGAAATAAGAGATGGTACAGGATTATCAACAGCCAAATAGAGGATAGGAACTGTGGTTGGGGATATGGAGTGAAACGAGAGGGCAAAAGTAGACAATGGGTTTATATCTGAGGAAAGAGAGAGTTCTCTTCTTTGATGACTGCTTGTGTTTCATCTACGCTAATACATGGTGGGGGGAGATAGGCTCCATATGTGGGGTCTCTCACCCATTCCTCACATGGGTGAGATGTGATCATTGGGCTCGTACACCAGAGATCACACACTTACAGTAGTAATGAGGAAGTGAATCTGTGTGTGTGTGCATGAGGGGGAGGGCTATACTGTAAGTGCATGTGCTGTACGAGAGTTCAAAAGAGTCAGAGTTCTTAGCTACATCTCCCTCCGACAGTTGCATTCTCTGAGAGTGAAGCTAAGGAGTCTGCTAGCTGACGTAGTGTGTTGCAAGTTTTCCCTGCACGTTCCTGACCTCAGCCCCAGTCTGAGAACCGTCTCTCTCCTGCCAACACGACACAGTGAGTAATAGAACAGAGGCAGCAGGCTGGACAGCTACATTCCTCTAAAACCTCGTAGCTGCTCTGGGATGACTCAGAAAATCAGAAATAATGGCATGGACATTCCAGTTCAGAGTGAGGTTCCTTGATTTACAGTTTAGCCCTCTGGAATGGGTGATGAATGGTGTCTTATCACAAGGTGCTTTGGAAAATTAGATGTGTTTCAAGGTTCTCAGATTGGACTATTCCCAGCTCAGTGTTGGGATGATATAGATATGATGTCATTGAAAAGACCCACAGTCATTAGCTTGTAACAATAAAATAGTACAGCTATGATGACATCCTGCGACAAGACTTTGTGACCTAGCTCACAACCATTTCTGTAATGTCTATTCACTTTGCATTCAAAACTATGCAATAATGATATCACTCGGCAGATTCTTGCCATAAATAATTCCAACAGTTGTGATTTTCCGTAACAACCATGCCAAATGGAGTATATTTTTCATGGAAACTGTAAACATATAGTGTCATAATAGGAAAACCTATGTCACAATAGTCATAGAATTTAATGACAAGGCAATAATTCTGTGTGACACAATGTCACAACAAATTAACTGAGTTTGACTGCAACACACCAACAGCGCACCAATTGTTTTATTTCTGAACAATTGACAGGAAACCTTGGGGTAGGCAGAATATAAGAGAACAATATGGGTTTCGATCCACTGAACATCTGGTTACTGAAGATGTGCCAGTTCTTTATAACTGTGAAACGGTGAATCCAATTTTAATAGACTATGCCAAAATGGAGAGCAGAATTCTTTTGATCATGTCAGACAGTGCACATTTCGGCGATCACCTCAAAAGCCAGAAGACCATACATCCAGAGCTGGGTGTCACTATGCCATGACAAGGTATGGCAGTTTTGTCGGCTTATGTGCAAATCTCCCTGTGTAATTTGAAAATAAAACATAGTCAAAGTGAGAGAATGTGAATATGTAGCCTGGAGATCTCTGAGCATGTAGCTAATACCCACTAACTATCGGCCGATTGTGCTATTCAGATGTACAGTACCAAAATCACTTGCATATTCTGAGCTGCACTGAAGCTTTTTTTGCATTTACAGTAGCCTATGTTTCTATTATGCAACGTGTCATTCCCGTATGCCCATCTTTGGTGGTTTCAGAATCAATTGATTTGCCTTTTGGACGTTTCCCTAGAGTTTATGCAGTAATAGATTTAAATTCAATTAAATATACTTAACATTGTTATATTTTGGTAGTCCATGTCATTTTAGAATCGTTGATAGATAGATAGATAGATAGATAGATAGATAGATAGATAGATAGATAGATAGATAGATAGATAGATAGATAGATACTCTTTAGCCTGCCTTCTGCTGCTGTCTCCTAGCCTATTGTGGCGTGGCTTGTCCGCTGGCGTTGACTTTCAAATAAAAAGCATCATAAGCACCATCACTCAGAGCCAGCTGTAATGGACCCTAATTACATCACCCTCTGCACAGTTCCATGCGTGAAATGAAGGTGCTCTCCTACGCTTGACATAAGGAGGGAGGAGAGAGAATTATACACAAAATGAGGGAGAGCAGCACACATTATGTGGGGAACGGGTGGAGATGTCAGGGATGGGGGCAGGAAAGGAAAGGAAAGACACAAGGGAGGGATGGAGGAAGAAGTCTGAGGAGTGATTCTAGAAAAGGCTAGAACCCTGTCTTACTCTTTGTTTCCTTTGTGCACATGCTTCTGTTTCCTTGACATTCTTTGTTCTGCAGGTTTAAAGCCATCTCTCCTCACTGTTGTAGCCTATCTCCTTCATTTTACCCACCTGTCTTTCCTCTGTCCATTTATCTCTTCCTGCCTTTCTCCATCCTCCTTTCTTCTTCTGCTCTCTGTCCTTCTCTGTCAGCCTCTCTTTCTCCTCCTCTACTTCCTCTCTCTCCCCATGACATAACCCTTTCATGGTTTCCTCTGTTCTTCTCAATAGGCCTCTCCACTCAGACCCCCTTATCCAGATAAGGGTGATAAGCCATTGGCTCTGTGTGTAGGTGTGTGTCTAAGCATGTAGCATCTGAAGCTCTTTTAAATACTGAGCCAATTTAACCTTGTTGCTCTCCTTGCTCAAACACAAAGGAACAGACGAGAAGACAGGAATTAAAAGAGGCTGGGTTGCTTTCAAGCCTGACTGGCAGGTCTCATTGACTCTATATGGTCTGTAGACTGGGCAGGGAAGGATTTATTTGAACTGGCTGACTGAGTTTGTGTGCATGAGTTTGTGTGCATGAGTGGATTGTATGTGCTTGCTTGTTTTAACAAATTAATGTGTTACTCGATCCCAGTAGAAAAATACTCATTTTGTTTCACCACTTTTTACCAGGTTTAATTATAGGAAATTGTGCATGTAGTAAAATGAAAATAAAGCAATAAAGGAAAATTAGTGCAGGTGCAAAAATAGGTGAACCTCAAGTAGGTAAGTCGAATCAGGTGGGTAAATAATTGGGTATGAAGTTCAACCAATCAAAGGTCAGATCAGTCTGTGTGGTACTCCCATAAATACAGATGAGAAGCCTGGTCAGTGTGGTGTCTGTCTTTAGTTTGCCACAGATCACCTGGACAAACCTGAAGATTTCTGTAAGTCTGCTCTCTGGACAGATGAATCCAAAATTGAACTATCTGGTTGCAATCAAAAATGCCACGTTTGGCGACAACCCAAGACTGCCCACCACCAAGTGACATGGTCTGGGGCTGTCTTTTCGTCCTTCCTTTTTGTTAAATAAACCAGTTTTGTTAAATAAACAATGAAAATATATCATATTTATGTACTTCATTTGGGATATCTGCATTAAGATTTGAGGTTTAGAAAAGGATTTTATCAGGTCATTCCTCTATAATATGAAATAATATCCAGCCCCTGTAGGGTTCACAACCATGCCATTTTTTTTATGTGTATGTGTGTATGCACGTGCATATCTGTGTATATGTATGTGTGCGTGTGTATATATGTCCTCTCACCACTGGCTGTAGCTGGGTGCCAGGCATCATAGCGTTGGCGAGGTGCATCTGCTGGGCCAGCATGGCCATATTCTTCTGCTGGATCAAGTTGTTCCTTCCATTGATCTCCAGCTGGGTCTTTAGGTGGGGAGGGGGATGCAGGTACTTACAGTTCTCCCTTGAACAGCGGCCCTGATGGGAGGGAGAGTAGGAGGAGCAAGTAGGAGGAGATAAGGAGGGCAGATAGGTAGAAGGAGAGTAGGAAAGGGTGGAAGGGAAAAGGAGGGATGAGGAGGATAGAGACATGGAAGGAGCTGAATTAGAATAGTGGTTCCCTTTACCATTGCACAATGTAAAGAAGTAATGAGCTACCCAAGTCACTGCCCTCACATTTAGCAGGTGCTGACCTAACATCCCTGACATCTGGGGCTGCCACTTGGTTTGTTGTAAAGAAGACCGATCAGTTCTCCTTTCTTTCCCCCTTCAGGATCTAAGCTGTGTGCTCACTACCTTCCCCTTTCTTTCTCCTGGTCCCCACAAGAGAAAAATTTGCTCTAAGAGCAGAGATAAAGAGGATTAGCAGCCTATCTGCTTCTGCTAACAGATTACACAGAGAGAGAGAAAGAGAGAGAGAGACCAAAAGAGAAACAGGGTGAAGCAGAGTTTTTTCACTATCTTCCATTATTCGGCCTCAAGATGTGAATAACTGAATAACCGAGAGAGAGAGCGAGAGAGAGAGAGAGAGAGAGAGAGAGAGAGAAGTTACTTTTTACTGCTGCTGCCCTGTTGCTCAAGCCCCTAAGAGCTAAGAGGAATTGTTTCATGTAATTTCACTATACTAGCGCAGTATAGATGGCAAATGGAGGCAACAATGCCAATAGGGCATCGGGTTGGAGAGAACCGTAGGGGCTTATACATGTATACTGCACATCTTGGATGCAGCGTCCATAAATGACACACACACACGCTCTACCCCAGTGCCCCATCCAGCATTCTGCTAGTGTCTATAGAGTGCAGTGTGTGTCTGGGTGCTTGGTACTGATTATATTCATCCAGCAGTCAGCAGCCTAAGGCCTAAGGAAGGAGGGAATGTAATTTACACTCTCATAATGCCTGCTCCACTGAACACTCTCCCAGATAGGTGTAATATCTTAGGTATTTCCTCCTTCTTACTCGCCTGCTCTCCTTCATTCCTTCCTTTCCCCTCTATCCCCTGACATACTTGGCCCCATGCTGATATTTGCTCTCCTCATCATGAATACAGAGCAGTGAAAGCACAGAGGTGCTCCTGTGATGTGTGCGTGTGTGTGTGTGTGTGTGTGTGTGTGTGTGTGTGTGTGTGTGTGTGCGTGCTTGTATGTTCAATATATACAGTATGTGCTCAGAATGTGAGGAGAGTGAAACAGAAATACACCTCTCTCTCCCTCTCTCTCTCTGTCACTCTCTCCCTCTTTCTTTCCCTATATCCGTCTCCCTCTGTCCTATCATCAAAATTTCTTGTCCATCTATCTCGTCCATCCCTTCCCATCTTTTGCCCATCACTCTTTTATATAAAACTCACTTTCAAGCAAATGGTGAGACCAACCCTGTCACAACTCTACAGTGCCACCTCCCATGGGGTATTAAAGGTTGTCTGACACTCTACTGCTTATCTCAGTGAGATTACCTGCTGCCCACTGTGGCCCACTATGACACCCTGCTTTCACACGCTAGCACATACACTCTCTCTTTTGCTCTCTGTTATTCCCCCCACCTTTCCTCTTCTTTCTCCCCCAGTCTCCTATCCTCATACTATCTCTCCACCTCTCCTTTTTACAACACTTCCTCAATACAGCCTGTTCTGCCTAGCTACAGCAAGAAAGATAGTTTGCATTGGTGAGCAGCAGAATGTCTAGAGCTCTTCCAGCATTTTGATTGGCTGACAGCACAGAGCAATAGTGTTTCCAGCCTGCTGATTGGCCTAGGCAGACATGAACAGTGTTCCTAGCCTGTGTGACTACCTATTGATCAGGCCTAATTGGTTAATGTCTCTTGATTTTCAGGGCACATCCCCTCTGGGTGACTAGACCCTAGCATGTCAGCTCCAACTGTGTGTGTGTGTGTGTGTGTGCATGTGCATACTGTCTATTGTCTTCAATGTACAGCATGTAAATGTAAAATATCCCTTTAAACTCTTTCTAGGCACACACCCTGCATTGCTCTGCAGTGGTCAACATTAAGTTCTTTTTTTAAATGTATTGTTTCTGATATTTCATATATGTCAAGCTGTGGCATGTGGATAATAACAGGCTTTAAAACATCTACATTTTTACTGTTGATGTAATGTTGCTGTCAAAATAAAATGTGGTCCAAGATTTGAATAAATCCCACGATCTAGACATGGTGGAAGTTAAATGAAGAGTTTCATTCCAAAATGAGATATCCATCATTTGAAAAACCTGACGCCTACTCTCACAAAATGATTGCATCAAAGTAAAACACATAGCACATAATGGGTTACCATTGAGGTTATGAGTCATCGTAGGACCTTTGCTTACAAAATAATTATTTTTGAGGGCAGAATAATTTTCAGGGAACATGTTTTTCCATATATAGAGTTTTCAAATGAAATCCTTCATATGGTTTTGGTCCTGAAGGGCAACAGAATCTGTTACAAATACTCAATTTGGATCATATCTGCTTTTTGGAAAAAGCTTGGGATATGGATATGCATCATTGTCCTTCCTGAAACCAATAGATTACTAACTTGTACCTTAGTGATAGATAGCACTGTCATCTTGGAAGACATCATTCCAGTCAAGAAGAAAATATCATCATGGAATGGAGGTGATTGCTCAGAATTATTATGCTAGTAGTGATGAGAATTTACCTAGCTTCATAAAGATGTGCTTGACGTTCCTATCCTCGTGTTTTTCACCAGCTGCCCCGTTATCTGTAGTAGTTTATGCACTTTTTTTGTTGTAGAGCAATTCATTCCTGAGACAGCCTGATGACTCTGCCTATCGTTGTATGCCTTGTCCTGTGATGCTACTGTCCTGGCTTACCTCCTACTGCTTTTCCCTGCCATTTTCCCCCTGTCTAAACAGTGTCAGTACAGGTTAATAGTGAGCCTGTCTGATCCAAAGCAGTGCTCCCTCTGGCTAGAGTGTGTGACTACCAGACTCTACTCAGGTTAGCTCTGTTCCGCCTTCACCTGTCTGCCTGTACTCCTCTGAGACGCTAACACACTAGCTGCATCTGTCGCTGACACTCTCTCTCTCTTGCTCTCTCTTTTTTGCCTTTATTCCCTGCCTCTCTCTCCCTCTGCCACCCTACCGTTCAGAGGTTGGCTGAATGTCTGGGCTGTCTGGACCAGTCTGTTCTCCCTGCAAGCCATTGCAGTAAACAAATGAGATCTACCTCTCCATTCGAGGGCACAAAACATCAGACGTGTGATTCTGAGGGTTTTGTTTTGACACACAGTGAGCACATAGCCTTGTGTGCTGGGTCTCATCACCAAGCAAACAATTAGAAGAAGGTGAACCAAAAAAAAAAATCTTACATCTTAAAAATGTTCTTTTTACTTTTATTATTGTAAAGAACTTTGTAATTTATTGTTTTGAAAGGTGCTACAAAAATAAAGGTTTACTTACTGTCAGAGAAACAACAAACAAAAGCAATGTTCTCCCTCCAACTATTCATGGTGCATGTGTGCATGTGCTTGGGAATAACGCATTCTGCACTTATAAATCACCTTGGCCTCATTACACCAGATATCTTTCAGGCATATTTT
>OOFE01018921.1:29120-49038 GCA_900323365.1 Monocentris japonica | reverse complement strand
CTTTTCATGACGGTGCACTGGTTGATGCTTAATGAAGAAGTGATTAAGCATCTTAAGCAACGAACCATGCGTTAACACATTGCATCAATCATGGTCAACTGCTGATTTATGTGTCAGTACTTAATGATGGGTTAACAGCTACAGTGCTAACTACCAGTTTTATTAACTACCATTATTCATTAACTCTGCATTACGTATAAGAATACAAGGGAGCATACTGGTGGTTAGTGGATAAATGGATAAATGGTTAAATACAAACCAGTAACTAACATCAGGCCCCATATTATTCAGTTTTTATGATTTTGTTCAAATATACTATGGCTCAGGATCAGAATAAGTTCTTCAAATGCTTGCAGTTTAGTTAAACTGGCAAATATTGAATTCCTTTGATTATCATTTTCATTTGACCTGATTGGCTGACAATACCAGCTCCTCCAATTCAAATACAGTAAACCTGCTGAGTGGAGGCTTTCTCAGGCTCAGTGACTATATAGTCAGTGGCCATTTCCCACAGCTCAAATTACAGGGGGGGCATGTGTCAACACTATGTTCATTAGCTTTATTTCCATTGTACAGGCGGTCTATAGGCTTACATTTACCCATTCCATTTATAGTAATAAATATATGGAAAAGAATCAAACATTAAACTGACATTTAACGTATTATTAACAAACAAAACAAACAAAAACCCACACTTTCCCCCCAATCTCTCTGATCCACTTAGTTCAGTCCAATAACTGCTGTCTATAGATTTGTTCCATCATCACTGTAAGCAGCCTCTCTGGGAGGCTAAAATACAGGTTATTGTTCTGATGACTCAATTAGTCTGACACACAAATATTTTCATTCATTGTCTGTTTATTCCTTCCTTCTTTTCTTTCTTTCTTTCTTTCTTTCTTTCTTTCTTTCTTTCTTTCTTTCTTTCTCAGTATGGCCCTGCTTTAACAGTGTCAACTTGATAAGAAAGCACAAAACCATTTCTACACTGTATCAGAAAATCACGATGAATAGCTCAGTTTTAGTATTCCTTTCTATCATTGTGCATTATCCCATGGTGTTACTTGATTACAGGAACCAAGGAACCACAGAGATATTTTCTCTTGCTGCTGCTCCATCTCTCAATTTTCTTTGCTACCCCAATTATTTTCAGTCTGTCCTGTCTTTTATGTTCTTTGTCCCCCTTTTCTTTCTAGTCTCGTTTTCATCTGTTTGATCCAAAGCTTTGAGATGAAAGAATGCATTTAGAGTCCAATAAAAGTTTAAGAAGCACCATTATCATCACCAGTAAAATTACTTATAACCATAATTGCCAAGCCAATGGTTAAGGCACTGTGCATGTTTATGATGGGACTGAACCAATATTTTCTCTCTGTGTGTGCATGTGTGTATGAGTGCATGTGCACGTGTGTGTGTGTGTTTGTGTGTGTGTTGGGTACCATATGATCAAACACTCATACTGTCAGTCTCATTTGTTGTTGGTTTACTGGCACTATGGCAGTTCTCTGAAGGATCCATGTGTCTGTGAATTCAGACAATAACACCCATCCCAGAATTCATGTCTTGGACTAGTGACAGAGAAAAGAGACAGAGAGAGAGAGAGAGAGAGAAAGAGAGACAGAGAGAGAGAGAAAGAGAGAAAGAGAGAAATGAGAGAAATGCAGAATGTGATTTTCCTATTAATATTAATCAAAGCAGTCTGGGGCAATGATTTCAGCACTGTCTTTACTGGTGGATAACTACATCCTCCAAGGGCTGGACAGCACACCACTTTCCATCAGGCCCTTCTGCGTGTTCACTCCCTTAATCACCCATTGATTCTAAATGATCTCTTAACCTACCCGTCCAGAATGACTCATTCTGATTTAACCACACATAATCCAAATGCCTCTGAACTTTTCTGCATTCTTTCTCTGCTCTCGCTGCGTCTGAACTTCCATTAGAGCATGGCTGCTGTACTGTGAACATCGTGACCAGTATGACAACTGTTGAGCTCAGGTCTGGACGGCCACAGTCCCAAACTCCTGTGCATTATTAAATCTCTCTGAATGTCACCGCCTCTCCCTCCTGCTCCGAAAGACAACCATCAATCAAGACCGCTCCGTCTGGATAAGCACTGTGAGGAGAATACGCAAGCATACAGGGACACACACTCACACACACACACACACACACACACTGAGAGTATGTGCTTTCTTGTCCAAACGGTTCCTGTTGGCAAGTATATGTCAGACAGATTATGACATCACACACGGCACAAAGAACACCCTGTCTGAGGACTGAGAGTGCTGCCAGACAGGCCAGCAAAAACACACACACACATACACACACGGATGTTAATGCAACACAAGCATTAAGCAATGCACTCCAGCAGCAAACCTCTGGCCCATCATGCTGCATGTTCAGAAGCAAATTCGATGAAACCATGTTTCATGTTTGCAGTCAGTGGAGAAAACATCCTCTGTCCTTTGCCTTCTCCCTCTGTCTCCTGTGTGTCTCTCACACACAAATACACACACCCTTACTCTCTCTGTCCCTCGCGCAGGTTCTAGTCGTGTGCGGCACTAACACTAACACTGTCTATTCAAGTCCCATTAGCTCTTCCCCGTCATCTATCAAATTTGGAACACCCTTGATGCATTAGTATAATAGTCTGGATCATTTAATGACTTTCAGTTCTCATTTAGCTGGGCAGAGGGGAAAAGCCTTTCAGAAACATAGACAAAGACAGATAGACGGACAGAAGAATCACAGACAATGATAGACAGAGGTGACACAATACATTCAGTCAACTAGCAGAAACTCTGGCAGGAACAAAAGAGCAGATCAGTCCGAAGAAAAATCGGGTTATGGACAGTGAAGCTACTGTATGTCACAAATGACATTGAATCCATGGAAAGCTTTTAGTTGTAGTGCTCAATTAGCCAAAACAAAACATTACAGCCCCCAAAAGCACCACTTAGCCCGGCAGTGTCTTAGCATGTTTTGGCTGGCTGCGGGTACAAAATCATTAGCATGGGAGGCTAATGATGGGGCAAAATCGTTAGCGGTCAGGGCTAATGACAGCACTCTGCCACTGGTGAGCTCAGCTGTTCCTTGTTTCCACGATATGTCGTAGAAAATGACTGGTGGTCGATGTTCAACTGACATTTAACTGTTTGATTCATGTTTACCTGCAGTGCATATCAGTGTTCCTTGTCATCAGTGATGTAGTGGTAAATAAAAAGGTGGGTAAACTATGACCTCCAGTCGGTGACTACCATAAGGCAAACTACAGGACATTTACACTTTAAAAAAAACATTCATTTTTGCTTATTTCCCTTAAAAGACCCCATCTTTATATAACCTACATCAATTTCATTACATACTATGATGTATACTACGAATTCATAAAGTCATAAAGATTTATGTTAGCCTATAAAGCTGGGTAGGTGTACCCTCCTCTGCATCCATGCTCACTATGCTCTTCTCACTGATGCCTGTGGTGACTGCCCTGCCATCACAAAGATGAGACTTGTTCATTTTTTCTATTCTCGGCATTTTGGGTAAATGTACAGCATTTATTCACAGCTTGTGTAGCATGACGTTCCCTTGCCTTTAAAAAATGCTTGAAATGCAGGATGAAAACATCTCTAGACAAGTCTCTCTCTCTTTCTCTCTCTTTCTCTCTCTCTCTCTCTCTCTGATCAGGGCACAGTATAGGTGGTATGTGTTGTCCTGGGTCCTGTGCTCTAATTAGCTATGTTCTCATGAGGTCTGCAGCACTATCTTCCTCCAGACAGACAAACACACACCTCAGTGCGAGTGCACACAGACATACACACACAAACTGCACACACACACACACACACACACACACACACATACAGATAGATAGACCGTCGAGAGAGAGAGAGCGAGAGAGAGAGAGAGAGAGAGAGAGAGAGAGACTGAGGCCACCCCAGCCCTTGTGAAATGGCCCTTCGTATCTATTTCTCTTTCAATTAACCCTCCCTCATCCTCTATCTGTTCATCTTTCTCTCACTGCCTTCATCTTACCTCTTTCCCTTATTCACAATCTCTAAAGTTTAGTCTAATTCAGTTTTATCTGTCATTCACTGTGCCAAGGAGGCAGGCAGACCCATTAAAACAGTTTTCATAGAAGACTGGTGAACAGACACAGGATTCAACAGTTTTTAGGCCTAATTATTTTCTGCCCATCTTTGTAATGTTCATTCTGCAGATACATGGGCCTCATTGGCTGCTGGGAATTTTTTTGTATCTAAACCTGCCCCTTTTTTCATATCTCTATCGCCATATTTTTACACTCCTCTTAGATTGCTTTATGGCCAGTGAATGTTCATGAAGAGTTTGATGAAGAAAAGCTTTTGTGAAATCATTGCCAGTGTACAAAAGGATCTGGGTACCTAGTCCTTGAATATCTAAAGAATGAGAGAGGAGAGAGAGAGAGAGAGAGAGAGAGAGAGAGAAAAGAATAAGAAAAAAGAAAGAAGAGAAGTTGGAATTGTCCTTGTGATTGAACAAAAGATGCTCACTTGCAAAGACTGGCAACTGTCTTGGGTTTCTACTGTGATCTTCAGCAGGCAGGCCCAGCGGCTCTGAGGTGAAAACAAACGATCCCATTGGCAACAGGCAGGTGCTGTCATCAACTCATGACAACTACATGAGTGCACACACAACCCCCCTGCCCCCATCCATCCCCACCTGCAACAGCACCACCACCAGCACACACACAGACATACACACGTGCGTCTTAAAAACTTGTTAATGCGACATGTCTATATAACGAAAGTGCAATGTTTTGTGCTTACGGTGCAATGCGATGTCGGATTTAGTATCAGGTGATGACAAAAGCTTTTTTCTTTCCCTTCATCTCTCTACTCTCCTGCTGAGATGAGTCTGGATCAGAATGTAAGAGAGTCAGAGTGCTGGAATGTTCTATTCTATTCTACTCCTGATGAGTCAGAGGGGACGTGGCAGATATCACACTACCACACCCTGTAGCTACCAAGTAAGAGACTGAGACAAATTGGGAGAAAGTCATAAACACTGTGCAGAGAACTCTCTTGTACATCCACATACTGTACACGTACCCATGCACACGTACACACACATTGCCCATACTCGTCCAGTGTAGGGTGTCCCTGCATTAACCACAGCAGCTAGTGTCATTGCCTTGAGGTTAAAGTAGATACGAGTGTTAATTACTCCATAATGTGATGATACCCACCACATGCACGCACACAAATACACACACACATGCTCAGTGCACTCATATGCTCCACATGCACACACACTAAATACACAAGCAATACATACACGCACATAGGACAAGCAGCCAGCGTTTTCCTCCCATAGCCTTGCACATTGCACTTCTTTCTACAGACTAACCATCAAAGCTACACACTGAAGGAAATAACAGCAATAAGAGAGAGCTGTGCAATCCTTTGTATCATCAACAATTGCAGAGCTGGAAAATCCTCAAATTGAGGCCGAAGTGTATTCATGATGAGCTCTGACAATTAGAATGGATGGAGGAAACCCCCCGAGGCCCACATGAACAACAATGGAAAAAAACAGATTGGATTTCAGAATTTGATGCAAAATGTCTTTAATGATATTATCATTCTGAAGATGTACGTGTCCTATCTAAGAATGTCTGGGCTGCTCAATACTCAACACAAAAACAGGATTTGTTAAGAAGAGTAAGATATCCACTATTCCATCAGGACCTTGGCATTCCCACTGTGAAGGACCATGCAGCATGCCTCATGCCCTTCTCCCATAAAGACACAGAGAAAGAGACAGACAGAGAGAGACAAGAGAGAAACAGACTGACACAGATCATTTATAAGTAAAGGATATATTTTGTTAGCGTGACACATCAAAACATGACACTGTGTATCTTAATCCCCTCCCACACACACACACTGCATGACAGAGCAGAGGGCCATCACCCCCTCCCTCCTCACCTTCCGGCTGCACACTCATCCACATCGATCCACATTGATCAAAGTCGGTTTGTACCACTTCAGCAAAGAACAGGGGGGTGGTGGGCAGGGTGATCACCTTCACTAAGCCTCTTTCACAATGGGACCATCCATCCTCAGAGATGCCACCATGATACATCAGTGTCCACAAAAAGTGCAATGCTGTATATCAAAGCTGTTAAAAGCTAATGAAAGAAGACAAAATGTGATCAAATTAAGATCAACTCTCAAACTAAATGCTTCAAAATAGTAACTGAATGTACTCTTTTAAGCAAAATATTGTTTAATGTGACTGAACATTAATAATCCTACTGTGATTTCCTCATCAATTTATCAGATATTTTGTCATATGTGCAGCAGCAGATCAAGAAGAGAGTTCAGTCGAGATTTCAAATCAGCTGCAGAAGCTGCTGTGAGAGAGAGGACAGTGACAGACATCCTGCTGTAGGCAGACCCAACATAACACAGCAGCTGTAAGTCTTTCTGATGGCAGAACCTGATACCACTGTAATCCTGTTAAAGCCTTTTGAAGAATCACAACGTCCACAGCAGGCCCTGCGACATGCACTATAACAATAAAGGGAAATTACAGACATTCTTCAATCTCTGCGCTCCGAACAGCCGACTGACGCAGCTCCCATTCACTCTTACGCTCTTTCCTGTTATTGCTTTCTCTCCATCTATAGCATCTATCTGCTGTTTTTTCCCCTCCATTTGTCCATCACTGTCCGTGTTACACCATTCGATGTCTCTGCACCCATCTGTCATTTTGTTCTCTCTCCTTCTCTCTCTCTCACTGTCACACAACCTATCAAGTCTCTTTCCCAGCTTTTCTTCTTTGACTGTAATTACCTTGTTGACATCTCCCTATCTCCCCTCCCCTCCCTGTCTGTCTCGGAGTCTGTGGGGATCACATTCTTTGCTTCGTTTTAGATGTCTTGATGATTCAATTAAAGATGCAGGCTTTTCCACACCTGAATTAGCTTCCTGGGTCATTTTTCAGTTATTTCTGTTACGTGCATGTTGAGGTTGAAAAAGAGGAAAACAGGGTACTTAGGTCCTATAGGTTGCTATAGGACTGTTATTCACAGATGCTGTAAAAGAGGGGAGGCAGACAGGCAGAGTTGGATGGAGAAAAAGAGTGAGTGAGAGAGTGAGCGAGAGAGAGAGTGAAGACCCACGCTGTAAGTAGTAAAAAACATCCGCTCCATAATGGTCATGGAGGATCAATATTGCACGGAGACAAAGTGCTGCTAAACAGCGTGGTTTCTGTTAATTAGCACTTTTCTAATAATCTCTCTTTTTTTCTCTCCCCCCTCTTTCTGCCCCTACCTCTCACCCTCACACTGTATTGCTCTCTTCCATTAAAACCCTTTTTCTCAGGCTTCATCACTTCTTCATTCCTCCGTGTAAGTCTGTTGATTCTGTCGAACCAATGTTCCCTCTCTCACTGGAGAGAACAAAGCGAGAGGAGGTATGCAAGCTCTTTTCATAAGCCTGATATATATCCCACTTCTGTGTTTGTGGCTGATGGCTCTCAAGGATGAGATTTAATGAACCTCTCATCCAACTCTGATTATTTTCTAATTAAAGGAGTGAGTGATGGGGCGATGGGTGAATTCATGAATGCCTGTTGATAATTGCAGGGGTAAAAAAAAACAAACAAACAAACAGCAATGGCAGACACGGAGACACAAAATCATACTCAATAGAGCTTTGTTTCCTCAAATCCCTCAGGAACAGAGGTCGTTCGTTAGGATGAAATGTTTGGGACACTTAAACAGATTGGAAATCCATGAAATATGAAATATCCATGCATCCAGTGTAAATGTTTAAATGTTTTCAGTTTTTATTTGGAAATTGCAACAGCTGGACACGTTGTATAGAATATATTCATGTTAATATTTCTCGTCATTATACTCGCTTGGAGGACTGGTGGGTTTAGAAGTCTGAGGTAGGGATAAACAGGATCCCTACCTCATATATCAACAATTTACCTCTCATGACATCATGGCATCATGACATCCTCCAAAGTATTTTTTCTTCCTCTTTTTCTTCTATTTTTTCTATAATTAAATATCTGTTCTTTGTTTCTAGTATGACCTTCCAGACTTTCTCCTCTCCTGTTCTCATTTCTTGCTCATTACATCATGATTTGACAGCAACAGTACAACGTATTCCTTAACGGCACATAAACACAGCAGAGCGAGACATGCTCCGCCTTCGTCTTCTGTCTGTTGCAGACTGGAACAACATCAGCCAGGCACCAAACCCTCACTAACCTGACTATCCCTACCTGACGTGCATGTTTATGATTCTTCAGGACACTACAGCTTTACTGAGATCAGTGTGTGTTAGTGTGTGTGTGTTACTGGGTGGGTGCTTGTGTGTGCTCTTGGGAGGCTAAGCCTGAATGTGTGAGCGAGTGTGTGAGTCTGAGTGTGTGTGTGTGTGTGTGTGTGTTAATGTATGTGTTTTTCTATGTCTTTAGGAGTTCAGGGTTGAAAGTGAAGGATTACGCTTCAGGAGCAGAGCTTCATAGTACCCTAACTCCTTAGATCAGATGGAGAGCATGGGGTCAGTGACAGATAGTGGGAGGAGGAGATAGAGTAAAGGCAAGACAGGAGTAGACAGACTTAGGGTGTAGCCAAAAGCAAGCAAGAGCAAGTACAAGTACGACTTGCTGTCCAGGACTGAATTAATGCTCTGTTGCTCCCACTCTCCATCTAAACCCCCCAATGCCTCACTTGTCCACATTCTAATATAATTGTTTGTTTTTCGGCATCACTTCAAAGAATTACAAATGGCATGCTTTGTGGTTGTAGCATTGGTTGCAGAAGGGGGAGATGGTGGGCTCAAGGAAGGAGCAAGGGACGGAGGAGGTGTGGAGGGAATTGTTGTACTTGGAGAAGGATGGAGAGTATGTTGGCAGGGGGTGAGAGAGACTAACAGGAATGGATCAGGCCATAACGTATTAGATATTCTGTTCACAACAGCAGGAGCAGCAGGAGCAGCAGGAGCAGCAGTAGCAGCAGGAGCAGCAGTAGCGATGGGGCATCAAAACTCAACACGCCAATCTGCTGATATTACCTTCAGACTGCCTGCACGTCCGGGGCCGTATTGCCTCGTATTGCCTCGATAACATCTGGGTATAACTTTAGCCTCTCTCACACGCATAGTACGTATATTGCAGTTTGAGGTCTCAGAATTCAATGAGTCAGTAGTACAAGTAAATACATTGCAGAGAGGATAAAAGGAATAAAGGATGAAATAATAAAGGGTGCAGAATATAAGAGAGAGAGAGAGAGAGAGAGAGAGAGAGAGAGAGATTGTATGTGGTGGCAGGGGATGCTAGGGGGTGGGCTACTCCTGAATGCCCTTGTATGTATTTTGGCTCTGATGTTGTTGTGTCATGTCTCCATGCTGATGCAGCATGTCTAAAGATGGATGTGTGTGTGTGTGTGTGTGTGTGTCTATGCTGAGACAGCATATCCACAGATGGGTATAGAAACGGTGGCCTCTCTGAGGACAGAGAGACATTTAGAGGAGAGATTTCAAGGGAAGACTTACACGAGTAATGCCAGACGAAGTTAAAAGCTGATGGCTATATTGCTTACTTCACTGCAATGTGCTAATAAAAGCTGCCTTTCATAATGTCCTGTGTAGGTAGAGCTATCAGAAAGCTGATATGGTATATCCTGTATGGATCTGCACAGAGCTTGATGAAAACAAAGGGAGTACACCCACTTGCTAATGTCTTCTGATATTCTCTCACACTCAGTAACACCTCTTTATAAAAGTGGTTGAGACACACACACTCCACACAGATGTCCCCCGTGTTCCCTCCAGACCAGAGGCTGATGATAAACAAGGAGGACGGGTAGGTATGTCCATCATTGACCTATGATCTCTCCCTGTTGGCTGGCTGCAGGGAAATACAACCCTGTCAGAGCCAGAAACAAACAAATATTTCCCAAAAAAAGATGAAAAGAGATAAGAGAAAAAGAAAAACGTCACTGTGTGTGAAATGGAAATGAAAGTGTCTGGGATGCCTAGAAGAGTGAATAAAAAGGGGCTTGGTTAGGGGGGATGGGAATGGGGATGGACTGGGTAGAGACAGATTAACAGAGGTAATGAGAGGAGAGGATGAGAGCGAAGAGCATGACAGTAGCATATCGATACAGGGCAGATTAACACTGTTGGATTATGTTTCCCTTTTAAGGAGTTCTTATCCTTATTATGTACTGCATCCCTCTGTGCACTGCTCACATGCACACACACACACACACACACACACATTTTCTTTGTGTCTTTTCAAGGGCTTGGAAATATTTGGGTCACCATATATTCCCTCTGTTGCATAGCTCGTACTTGAGTGGGTATGTCTGTACAATATGAAAATGTGTGTATGTGTGTGTGTGTGTGTGTGTGTGTGTGGTGTGCTCTGCAAAATTCAGCCTATGACCATTAATCATGTGGACAGGAATCAGTTTTGTATTCAAGTCTAAGAGTGCCAGTCCTAACTCACACACAGTGCCCACTGGAAAGTAACGCATATGGATTCCCATACACGTTAGATTGACAGAAACACTGGGATCTTACAAAATGTAATATTATTTTATTTGGAGTAAAAGTAAATTGGTTAATTCTCAGTGGACTTATTAGGCTACATGTAAAGACTGCATAACAACCTCTGTTTAGGGCTACAAGATAAACAAAATGAGAAGGGGAAAAAAAATCCTCACAGACAGAAATACTGCAATTTGAAACAAACACTCCCAGAAGCCAAATCCTAATAATTATATTCCTGTAATAATAATGTGCCTGTTAACTTTCAGAAAGTTTCCTTTCTAATTTTCCATTTTCAATTCTAGGGATTCTCAAAGTGTGAAAAATCTTAACCATTACATAAAATGTGAGCCTGTCTCACTTTAAACCAGGGTAGGTGTGTCAAACTCATCTGTACCTGACTTCCCCAGTTAGCTTAGCTGTACAACTAAATCAGCAGGTTGTTACAAATGCCTGTAGGCACAGCAGCCCTCAAGCATGACAGAGATAAAGAGAGCCATAACAACATGTTTCCTAGTCAATACATTTACTTTTCTATTATCTTATTAACCCTTTCTAAGTGGAGGGGTGGGGAAAGCTGGGGGACTTTGCCTGCAACATTACACTCATTTAAAATATGTGATATGTGTAGTATTTGATATAAAAGAGAAAATGCCCTTAACTATATTGTTATTTATCTAATAGTGACTCTTAAATTAATTTTCCAAATTAATGTTAACAGTATGTTTCCAAAGTTTCCATTGGATCCAAAATATACCGCAAAATTCTTAAAGTTAACTTATGTTTTTGAGGTCAAAAGGGGAAATTTCACATATTTGTAAAACCATTGACTGTATCTTGTGTTCAACAGAGTAATTAGCCTGTGCCATCATCTATATTGTGATATATTCAGTCCAGTGTCAGACAATGTCAGCATGTTTGTGTGCGTATGTGTGCGTCAGTAGCCGGGCCTTCTCTTTCACTGTTGTCAGTACTGTAGTGGAGCCCCTCTGGCTGTTTGGCTCATTCTCACCTGTTTCCCATTACAGAATATTGGTGAGTTTATTGTGTTTCGTCAACCTAAATGCCCCCAGATTTACTTCTCATTCACTTCAGATGAAACTGGCTTAGTCTCCAGCTGCAAATGGCAACAAGCTGCTGAACTCCTGTAGCAGGAGCCAAAAGGACAAGCATATTCTCTCTTACTATGTTCTTTATTTCCGTGTCATTACAGTATGCCAATTGTTATAGTGCATGCTAGTACCATGGGTAAAATACACAAAACTCATACTGTCTCATCCTATTCTAACACAATGACGCTGACATTATAATGTGACTGTTACTATGCACTTTTGTGAGAGCACAACCCATTCAATTACTAACAACCAGAGGACTACTGGTTCTTAATGCACAGTACTGCAAATTCAAAGCTCTAGAGCTGAGAACAACATTGAGTAAATGAACACTGTGCCAATTAATTTTAAAATTGTGCTGTGAAAATCCTACGTGCATCATATTTGTTTTTTCCCTCCCTTGTAAGGTTGCTTGTCTTTGAGGCCAGTATGATTTCAAGCTGAGAGGGTCACTCTCTCTGTAATAGGGAGCCTCTGCCTCTGACTCATTTCCTGTTCGCCTCTATCACTCCATCCTCTGTTACTCCACCCCTCAAATGGAACTTTCCACTATATTCATTGCTACCAAACACCTTTCTGCAGATAACAGCGAGCCCAAATGATGTATATGTGAGGAAAGAGAGAAAGAGACAGACAGACAGATAGATAACAGACAAATAGACAAGCAGAGAGGCAGAGAATATGTGGGTGAAGGAGATACAGAACAAAGTGCATTTATTAGATTTAAGAAGGAAGGCCTATTTGTACACAAAAAGAGAGAGAGAAAAAGGCAGAGAGACACCAAAATGCCTTTTTATTTCTCCCGCTACGGGCCCTCCCTTCCTCGGCTAGCCTGCATTTAAAAAGAATGAAGGGTGGGTGGTATGACAAATTGTCCTAGAGTGCCAAGCCACATGTACCTCCTTCCATCCCTTTACTCCCTTTTTGTCTCTATATTCTCCTGTCTGTCCTTCCCTATCCACTTGCCTCTCTCTCTCCATCCCTAGCTATGTGTTATGAATTCATCTGCAGATAAAGCAGATCTATCATTCTGTCATGGAGGCAGGGAAGGGAGGTAGACTGTGGAATGCCCTGGCACTGAGAACAGGGAAGGGGGGCTGAGCATAGCGCTATGCTCCCTCGCACATTCTCTGCTGCGCTTGCTCTTGCCCTCTCTGGCTCAGTCTGCCTGTCTGTTTCCATGATCCATGCAATGCCCCAGCAGGTCCTCTTATCCATTCCTGTCTTACCTGTACCTACCAAACCAGCCCAACTCATTCTAGCTCCAACCAAGCAGCCCATAACTGTAATAACTCAGTGCCCGACTCGACAAGAAATCCCCCAACTATAAACCAAGTGCAGCTTTGGCTTGGACTGGCTTGACTGACTTCCAGCCCTGGGCTCCAGTTACACTGAATAACACTCTGCCTTGCCAATCAGATAGGAGACAAATTACAGGACATGTGCACAGCATGGTAGACCAAACTCTGAAATGACTCTCATTACCTGCTCTACATTATTGTGCCCACCTGAGCCAAAACACCCAGATAAACTTAGGTCATATTGTGCTGTCCAACATAGTTGCAGCATCTGCGATGATGAGAAAGCAGGCCAACACACTGTGGCTCAATACTTTGCTTGGCTCAGTAGTCTGAAATGGTTATCTGAGTTTGTGTGACTGTGAGTGGTAGCACATGAGCAGCACAATATGTATGTGTGTATATGTAGTTATGTATGATAATATAGATGTGGTGTGTGTGTGTGTGTTTGTGTGTGTTGCTTCCAGCTCCTTTGAGGTCTTGCTTGGCTCACAGCCATGCCACATGCTGCCACAGCTGACCCCTCACACACAATCTCCCTGTTGTTGGGAAAATAACAGTGTGACCAGATGTCATGGTGTATGGGTGTTCAAAACTGTTTACTGTATGTGCCACTATGTTTACGATTGATGGGATAATATGTGTGGTGTACAGCACGTATGCCGTTTGGATTTGTGCATCTTTGCTTCTCCCTTTTTTGACTGGGCTTCATGTGAAGAGTTTCATTGCAAAATGAGATGTTCACCATGTACCTACCCTGACAAAAACATTGCTGGCAGGAAAATGGAACTCACTATGAATTATTTTTGAACTAAACACTTGCATTTTGCGAACATGTTATTGACACTTTAGACACTTAATTTCATTGTGTCAATGAACATCATATAACATTGTTTTCCTTAATGGATATATCACGTTTTGTAATGAAACCTTTCATTTTTACCTTCTTTGCTACTTCTAAACTCATCCATTCTGTTTTTCTCTCTCTCTATCTTCTCTCCTATTTGATTTTTTTCTTTCCCCTGTCTCTGTGGCAGAGAGAAGCTGCATAGTGGGAGTGTGTTGTCTCAATGCCAGGGCAGAAATAGACAGTAAATTACAGAGCCTTCTGAGAACACCCCACTGTGCTGCATGACCTCAAAATAACACAAACACACACACACACACACACACACACACACACATACACATACACATACACACACACACACACACAGACTCACATACAAACACAAAATACACAGTGTGCTACCCTGCTCCTATATTTCCCACTCAGCCTGTTGATGTGACACTCACACACAAACTCTTGCGATGTGCCAACCAATAGTCCTCCTCTAAAGTTATGAACCAGCGAGGGAAACTCTGAGTCTGATTCACAGCTGTTAATGCAATTAAAGCTTTCCCCCTTTTCACCAAGACACACCACACACACACACACACACACACACACACACACACACACAATTATTTATATAGAGATGTATTCATCCCCTTGCCAAGCCATAACCCTGTGGCTATTCTTAAGAAGGAGTAGCTCTATTCTGCTAGCAAAATCACTGCTGTTTCCTTACATTTAAGTCCAGAGCTTTACAACTTACTACAGGCCTCTTATGGGCCGCTCTCCAAGAGGAAACCCTAATCTCTCCCCCAGTAACCCACAGTCTTTCCTTTTCAAGCTAATCACCTCTGCATCAAGGCGTGAATCATCAATTATACCTTTTCTTGAAGCTCAACAAGCCTTGGCATATCTAAAATCCTGCTAAAATCAAAATAAACCCTAAGACATACTGACACAATGCTGGTCAACAGTGATAAACCACAAAGCAAGAATAAAGTGCAGTTATGGATAAAAAAAAAATCACCAGGTTTGGTAATACTTACCTTGAGTGAGTCAAAACAGGCAATGACTCTTCCATTTTCCACTTGACAGCTCTTGGCAGGGTGAGCGAACTTGCACTCACTGTCTGGTCGTGAACATGTTCCTCTCTGGAATTCCCGACAAACCTCCAATGTCAGCCATTTTGTGTCCCGAATTGGTGCCACATTCACCGCCATATTGAACCAGGCAGGAGTGGTCGATTGAGAGCAATAGATATCCAGCGAATACAAATACGCACTGGGAAAAATGAGAATGAAAAGAAAATGACATGGGAAAAAGCGAGCCTTTTGAAAAAGTTCTGTCTCCAAGGTCTTTTTCTGAGGAGGAGCCTGTGAAGCCTGGGACTCGCCTACCACCTGCGGCCCATCCTAAGAGTCTGTTTGTGGCTCTAATAAGAATCCCTCACAGCCTGTCACCCAAGGCCTGGGCTGGTGACAGCCACAGAGGTTTGCTTTATAATGGCTGGGTCAATCTCTCTCTCTCTCACACACACATACACACACACTTACTCTATCTCCTCTCTCCTCAGCTGAACTGTCAGATGAGACAAATGTCAAAACACATTATTGATCGGGTTGGCCCATGATGAAGGGATGCAGGGTTGGAAGAACGGAGGAGGGAGGAGGAAGAGGAAGAAAAGAAGGAGGAGATGGAGGAGAGGACAGCAAAGGGAAAATCTCTCTCCCGCCCACAGAAAGCGATAAAAGCTGTCTGTCTTCAGTATCAGGCTGTGTCTAGAAAGGAGGGGGGAGTGGTTGACTTTGAGGGGGGAGGGCTGGGTGGCATGGATGGAGAGAGGTTTGGCAGGCAGTCAGGGCAGGAGATGGAGGGAGGGAGGTGTCAGTGGTGTGAAGACAGGCTCAGTGGACAGGCTTGGCAGTCCTGGCAGTCCTAGGGCTCCCAGTATGGCTGGCACCTCTAGCAGACATAGACAGGCACAGAGGCAGAGGCTGCTTCAGTGGAGCCAAACAGCCACAGGGGTCAGCGAAAGAAGGCACTTCTCTCTGTGGAGAAGGAGGAAAGAGTGTCAGTGGAGCAGAGCCTAATACAAACGACACACATGCACACAAACACATACACACACAGCTTTGCACATGCTCACATACACACACAGACACACGCACAACACAACAGCGAAGCTAATACACTCGTGCACACATTCGCTCGTACAGATTCGTACACACAGCTTCATTCATACATGTTTCCCATTCACACCCTCTCCCACAGTGGCCCTCACAGAGACTGCCAAGCTCTCAACTGGAAAATCAAATCAAGCACCATATTGCTAACAGTAAAGCTTACGCAGCCAGGCATAGAAAATGTATTTAAAACGGAGACAGTGAAGAAGAGAGAGGGCAGGAAGGGGGGAAGAGAAATTTGTGTATGTATTTGATGTGGCACTTGCAGCTTGCAGCCACTCCCCACTCCTCTCCAAAAGAGAGAGTGACCTGGGAAACAACCAGTCAGCTGGCTAGATGGTTGCAGCACTATACTGGGCATGTGGCCAGGTGAGAAGAGAGAGAGAGAGATAAGGACTAGATGAGGTCACTATCACAGAGAGAGCGAGAGAGAGAGAGAGAAAACATGTCACATTTTTCCACTTCAACCTTTCAATACAAACTTTCCCTCATACTGTTGAATCCACTCAACCAAACACTTTCTGACCCCTATGATCATATAAAAATACAGACTGCACCCTAAATCTCCAACAGTTACTACGCTTATAGTAAGTGTCCTCAAATCTACATCCCACATGCAGTTACATCATCGAGCCCCCACACTCTTAACAGACAAAGCATGTGTTTGCTGATGAATACGCTATGATGAAGCATTGATTTGATCTTTGTACGAGACAGTCCTGCAGATGGAAGTGTCTGGGTAACTTCAAAAGGATTTAACCCACAGTAAACCCTAGGCTACCCAGGTACCCTATCACCATTTGCACAATTGTGCACCAGGGAAACATCAATCGTAGAATAGGAAGAGATTTCAATTTTTCCACTGACAGTAGCCTCAATAGACCATAATGCAATGCAGTCACAAGACATGTTGCGTTTTGAGTAAGGGCCGAGACTCACTTTTTCTCAACTGGGAAAACTCACTCTCTTTCTTTGATTATGCTTTCGCTGTCACTATCACCATCGTTCTCTCCACCTACATGAATGCAACAAGTTCAGGCTCGTTATCTGGGGGTTGTCAAAAGGCATTCTGGGAAAGGTAGGAAATCACTAAATGAAGAAGTAGACAAAGCAGCTTGAGGGACACTGGGTACACCAGTAAATTACACTTCCTCACAAAATATCTCCTGGAAAGCACTGAACATCAGAGAGTGATGATATGTGACAGTGGAATTTTCTTTTAAGTTTAAACTTAATCTTAATCTATGAAATACCACAAGGCACAAACAGATGAGAAACCAAGAGAAAGGTGGTTGGAAAATGAATGGAACAAGGAAAAAAGGGAATGAGAGAAGAGAAAGAAGAAGGTAAAAATACTCTGTTACACCACTGTTGTTCAAACATTGATTGTCACATTCTCTTCTCCTATTTGGGCCAGTCATATCTGTGGTGAACTACTTTTTCAGCCCAAAGCTGGTATTTTGGGAAGTGTGTGTGTGTATGTGTGTGTGTCTATGTGTGTGTATGTGTATGTGCGTACTGGAGCAAGTGGCCTGGGTAGCCGCTATGTTCTGGCAGGCAGATCAGGGTATTGGACAGAGAATACAGAGAGGGCCACCATTACCACTGCATTAAATATGGAGGGGCAAAATTAGTCTTCTTCTCCATTGCCGACTCTTCCTCAATTTTTGACCTGCCTTCTCTCTCTCTCGCTCTGTTTGAAAACTGCTCTTGAAGGAAGGCCTGGCAATTCTGCTTTCCAATTTTCCTTGACTCAAAAGGGCAAAGAAAAGAGTCAGATTTTTACAGCACATTGCTTTTGTTTTCTTTAAGACAAAGCTTGCACACTGTCATGTACACACACACACACACACACACACACAGACACAGACACAGACACATATCCTTGTACTTTTGTCCGTTTGAGGATCTTCCTTTGACTTAACTTCATTTCCTAACCCCTAAACCAAATTTATCACTACATGCCTAGCCCTACCCTTAATTCTAACCTTGATCCTAAACCCACACACGCACGCACACACACACACACACACACACACACACACACACAAGCTGCAAAAATACCAGCTGCCCAAAATACTAGTTCACCACAGTTGTGCCTTTGCCTGTCAGAAAACATTAGTCTAAGGAAAGGGTTTGGGGGAGCAGAGAGAAGACCCACTAAATACCCAGGAGCACATCAGTGATGGAGATAAAATTAGATGGGGCTCCACCTCCATGTAGTATCAGCCCCACCACACCAACATGCAAAAGCTTGAACTAAATTCCTATCTAACGTGTATAACACATTTGTCACTCCAGAGCATGGACCTCAGACAAAACTGAGAATGAGTGGGGCTCATTAGGCGGGGCGACAAAGCAGAGGACTGAAACTGCGAGGTAAGAATGTAAGAAATGACTGTGGCTTTGAGGAAATATATAAATAATGGAGTCATCAATAAGCATCTTAGCATGTGTGAATAATGCATGTGGCCATTTCCCGTAGCCAGAGGCTGGAGATATTATTAAACCATCAGATCAGCTAGCCAAGGTAATGACTCTAGGTTGGAGAGGAGAGCGAGGTGGAGAAAGCTGGGGATATTACGCACCCCCATCCCCCCAACACACACACACACACAGAAACACGCACGTATCAATAAAGACACACATACTCACATGTATAAACACATGCACACACACACACACACACACACACATTTCAACGAATGTATACGACTACCGATACTAAACACGATAAAATCCTGGCTGAACATTTTTGCTCGCTGAGCAGCGTCTCTAAGTTGTTGACATACACGAACCCTGGTGACACTGTCAGCATTACACTCTGTGCAATGCTGACAGTGTCACCAGGGTTCGTGTATCTCCTCGTTCAAAGAAAGCCATCTGATCCTGTGTTAATCTGCCTGCTAAATCGGTGCCAGTCCTTTGGCCAAACTCTGGATAATTTTATACCTATGAAAACTCTCCAGGAAAAACACACAGACTTAGCCTACTGTGACACCACTGTCGCTGAATCACTGCCTATTAAGACCGCACTCTTAGTGTGCTCTGAGTTGTAATGTACTTGATAAACTGTGGAGTTTACAGTGGAAACCAGCTTCCATTCATCATTAATAATAATATGGTACATGTGCATGTGTGTGCGTTGAACCAGCACCACAGATTTGATTGATGTAGATGTGCATCTTGATGTTAATGTGCCATGTTCAGTGCAGGCCACATGGAAATGTGGTGGGGGGTTTTTATAGTAAGGCCCCTGCCTCAGTTAACACAGGCCACACTCAGCTCTACATCTGAGAGCAATACAGAAAGAGAGAGGGAGAGAATGAGGAAAAAATGGAGTGAGCAGGAGGCAGGAGCCATTTATTCACCTTGAATGACTTCCAGAGCAAGGGAAAATGAGGGAAGGCGAAAGAGAGAGAGGAAGAAAGCATATTTCTCCGTGATAGGTTCTCTATGGCCGACCTTTGAAACTCAAATAGAACAGAGAGAGAGACTGAGAGTAATTGTCAACCACTTGTTGGAAAGTCAGACAACAATCTGCTTCAGAAAGAATAACATTACCCAATCGGCGAGAGACAGACAAACTCTGATCTGCTAATCCAAAAGTGTTTTTGGTTTTGCTGTCCAAGAATCATAGGGTCTTGTTTGTTTAGGCTGCAAGTTGACTTTTCAGACATTCCTCAACTATTCCAAATTCCAGTAGAGAGGGCTTGGAGTCAGAAACTCTACATAAATGTAGTTGAGTATTATAGGTCTTAAATTGGGATTAAATGGTATCATGCAGCACGGTGATACAATAGGTCAGAGGTCAGTAGTATAGATGGTACACCAAGTGAAAAGCAAGAGAGAAAATGAGAGAGAGAGAAGGAGAGACTGAAGGAGGGAGGAGAAAGTCAGTAATGCGAGAGGTTAAAGGGCGCTGACTGCAGCA
>OOFE01018921.1:11241-23741 GCA_900323365.1 Monocentris japonica | reverse complement strand
GGCTGCTGAGCGGAGAATGGAAAGTGAAAACCTCATGCTTGCTTCGCAGCACTCCTCTCTTTCAATCCCTCCGTCACTGCCCCCTCCTCTCTCCTTTTCCCGTCTCGTTCTCCCTCCCCTGCCTCTTTCCCTTCCTCCTCCTTCTTCTATTCCTCCTCCTCCTCTTCCTCCTCCTTCTCCCTCCCTTGCTGTCTTTCACTCCCTTGCTCTTTCTCCCTCCCTCTCTGTGGGCAGAGCCCTACTGTACTCAGATACACCACTCTCCATATAAGGCAGCACAGCTAAAAGTGTCACACATAATTTATCCACAGCAAGCTGCAAGTTCACCTTTCACAGCTCACGCTTGGACCATATGCAAGAGAGGGAGGGAACGACAGCAGGAGGGGAGTAAGGGAGGGAGGCAGGGCAACACTGGCGAACTTAACCCAGACAAACTTCCAGTGTCAAACACATTGCACAATTTCACACTTTGACTATGTGTGGGCGTGCATGTGTGTATGAGCAGATGTGTCTGTGTGCTTGTGCATGTGCCAGCAAGTGTGTACGTTAACAAATGCTGACCGTGAAAATGCTACCAGAGACCAAATGCAATTCACCTGTACTGTTCCAAAATCTCCCTCTCTCTCTCCTTCGTTCTGTCCCTCTATCGCTCTCTCTCTCTCTCTCTCCCATCCCTCCACCATCTGTATCTGCAGGCAGTAAATCTCGTACAGATGCTGTTTGTGAGACCTGTCCACCTGTGCAGTCCCCCCTCCTCTCTTTCATTTTTGCTCGCCATATCCCTGCTTCATAAAACAGTGTCTGACAGTAAGAGAGGCAAAACAAAATGTGAGTGAAAGAAAACTAAGGTAGGGTTAAAACAGAGACAGAGGAGTAAATCAATTTATTCTCTGATTGAAACAGGGAATTGCAGCAAGTGAGAGTGCAAGAAAGGTGAGATAAAAATAATATGTCAACAAATAAGACGCCATCCGGAACGCTGTCTGGTTGCAACTGTGAAGGTCGGTGCGATGCCCTATGATGATATGTCAGTTCAGTTCAATCAATGGCTTTTAAAATATATGCCTATTGACCTCTCCTCTACCTCGCCTACCTACTCTAATTGAGCGAGGCCTTTTTTGTTGCAACACACTGCCTTTGTATTGCAATCAAAGATGAGGATTGCACAGAACAGTAGGGATGGTGAGGAAGGGAAAGTGAAAGAAAGGCAGAGATAGAGACAGATCGAGAATAATAATAGCTGCACTTGAGTAGCAGTGCTAGCCAGTAGCTATCTCCTCCCACCTCCACAGCTTCAGTCCAGTCACAGGACAGCAAGAGTCACAGCTCTGTTGCCATGGCGTCTAACTCCATCAAACAGTATGTCAGGTGTGTGTGTGTTTATGTGTGCACGTGTGTGTGCATGTATCAGGTGGGTGTTACCAAGTGACTCAGAACCACACCACTTGTGGCTGCATTATATTAGGGTGTTTGGAATCTATCAGTGTGTGTGTTTGTGTGTGTGTGCGCGGATGTGCACCCATGCGTGTGCATGTGTGGATGGGAAAGGTGTTGAATGAGCAGCGGCCTGCAGCCTGCCCTCTAAAGCTGCTATGATAGATCTCTGTGCTGCACTAAGTGTGAATGTTTAGCTTGAGCTTCTATAAATATTTATCATTTCTTCACAGAGCCAAAGCAATACGCTACAGACGCCAGTAATATGGAATTTCGATTTTAGAGATGGCAAGTCACGGTCCTGTGTCCAAAAAAGGCCCTGCAGTTGTCTTCGGGATTAGTTGAAAAAGGTAGAGGCCGACTGCATGATGAGCTTCGTGTGTGCACGTTGTACTGCACATAGGGGGTTGTAAGTGTCTTGTTTCATACAGATGAACTATAAAAATATGGGACATGATAGCACAATAAAAAAAAAAATGTGTGCGTGTGTGTGCTCAATACTGATTGATCCGTGTAGGGAAAGTTTCTTTACATTTGCCCTCCTCCAGGGAGGTCAGGGCACAGGGGCGGCTACAGAGCAGCACCCCTGTAGCTAGTATGGATTCAGTGTTTTGCTCATGGACAGAGCAAGTCAAATGCATTCCCACAAAGGGCACTTTAATAAGTGATGCGCTTCTACACTAAAAGTCAGCAGCACTTGCAGAGAACACAGGGAGAAAGACGAGATCGAAGAATCAGGGAAGAGAGGTTTTGGACAGGCAGATACAGTAGACTTCTACTGCACGCTAACATTACTGCTTGATGCTCCAGTGATGACTGTACAGAGGAAGGAATGAAAAAGCTTTCGGAGGTGCTGCTCTCTAATACAAGCCAGAGTCCTCAGTACTATATCCACCTCAGAGCCTGGGCTGTTCTGATGATGTGAAATCGAGGCCACAGAACCATGAACATGTGTCCCTTGTGTTCCAGACCATTTAAGACAGGAAAGAGAAAAAAAATCAAGAAAGAGACATAGCAGAGAGAGGAGGAGTTAAAGTTGGACAAGGAGATCTGACTCATATATCAATTTTGATCCATGCTGCTAAGCAGAGCCAGGGCTGGACCGACAGCAAAGAATATCTACAGGAGAACCTCATAGATCCAAATGGAAAATGCAGCAAGCCGAGCCAGCTAGAGCTGTGTGCGTGTCTGAGAGGTTTTGAACAGTCATAACAGGCTTCTTTGTTCAATTCTTGAGTATCTAAGGTTAAATTGTTAAATGGAGTGTCTTCAGACAATAGCAGGGATAGCCATTTCAATCTGTTAAAATCCTGTGATCCTGCAGAGCCTCTGTGTCTGTTTCCTTAGTAGGAACCATTCTATGTACTAGTGGTGACACATTCTGGGACCCAAGATGCGACCTCACACGACAGTGGAAAATATGGTATTCTGTAGACAAAACAGGGCAGCAGTGGAATATCTTAAAGACCATTGTTCAGGAACCTCCTGAACTCTCAAACTCGCCACTAAAATAGCACTGATAGGACAGGCACGTCTATTCAGAGCCACATTTAATGTAATCCCATGAGCTCCATGATCTATAATAGCTTTTATCATGGTCTACTAGCGCCTGCATTACAAACCAAGGAACCACATTGTTTCACTTTTATTCACCTTATCACCAACGTACTCCACGCCCATAGATCCTTCTCTCTTTTCTTCCTACATATCTCATATCTTGAGCTCACTAAAACACAAACACGCTCACATTCAAACACACATGTACACACATGCACACATACATTCTCTCTTATCAGGCATCTATGCATCTCCGGGGCACCAACACTGAATTATTACTGAGCAGAGGCAGAGATACAGATACCGCTGTCAGTTCTTTTAAATAGGTCTCTGGTGGATAACTCTATCACAGCTACACGGATAGATCTTAACGAAAGGAATCATAATGAAAAAGAAGAGCTTGGTTTTGACAGATGAATTTCTGCAGGGAAGAGTTGATAGAAGCAGCGCTCTGCTAATGCTGAATGGAGACAACTGTCAAAAGATTCTTGTTTGATCTGCATTATTGCTTCTTTGCATTTCGTTCCCCGAGCAGCAACGCTCTTTCCATAGTCCGTTACAGCGTTCAGCGTAAATAGTTTCCCAAGTCCTCGTAATACACACCGTCAAAGGGTGCGAGATACTCCACTAAACAGCTGTATTTTATTTAAAAAGGTGATTATTAGATGATATAGCTTAATATGTATGACTGATGCTTTAAATGATGTCCAAATGGAACTTTATAGAGGTTTTATTTACTGTTAGTCAAACTTTGTACCTTTGTACCATGTTGTTTACGCGAAACCCTCATTTCGACTGTGGGCTTTGCTGGGCTTCCACATGAGCAAGTAGCAACATGATTGCATGACGGTGTCTCAGGGTGGAACCTAAATTTCCCAGGCTAAAACAGTTTAAGAGTCCCTGTCCTAAACTGTTGCAATCATGCTTGCCAGCCTGTACGTGTCTCTGGTGCAATAGATATGGTCGCAAAACTCTGTGACCGTTAAACCACAAAATGACCAGTAATGGAGGAGCCATGCTTTTACCAACCAAGCAACTTGCACTGCTGTCACTTGGCACAACATACAGATACCTCAGCAGGCTTCAGAAATAGGCTTAGTTTTTTGAAGAATGTGCAGTATTGTAGAGTCTGCTATATTTGGAAGAAATTTGTCAAATCCCAAAATGTCACCTCTATTCTGACTAAATGACTGTTGGTATAAAGTAGAACTCTCTATGGGTCATCATGTAAGTTAATTAGAGTTTTAAAATCAGGATGTAATTAGAGTCATTTGCTTGAAACCATAATTAATTACACTTTTGATGTACATCATGTAACATTTTTCCTAACTGGATATTTTTGTGTTGGTTTTTTGTTACGGAACTTTTAAAATTTTGTATTGTTCAACTCTTGTAATAGCTTTTATCATTTTTCAGCAACATAAATGTACTGTATTGTATCCATTGTAACGATCTAATCAGCCTTGAGGAAAACAAAGTGAATGCTGTGCAATTTCATGACACCAATAATAATTTCCTAAAAGTTACACTGTGCACACCAACAACCCCCTGGTATATTTAACTCCATGCAAAAACCTTTACAGCACCTTCAAATTATTTATGGTTACGTCTGTAAACTGGGAGAGGCAAAAACTGTACAAAGGACAGATTAAGTCACAGACTCAAACTACCACATACATCCTACATGCCAAACAATAGATCAGCTATTACAAATCTTTTTTCCAAAATATATCCCTGTTTCTGAAAAATCCCAAACTCATATATTTCCATGTAAGAAATATGGCAGCAATCACGAGCAACAGGCAGGGAAGTTGCCGGCATCATAACATGTCAAATATTAATGACACCCTGTCATCTGTATAAAGGAGCTCTCCTCTCTTCTTCGCTCAGAGAGTAACAGACAGAAAGACAGAGGCGTAGAGCATCGCATATACCCACTAGCCATCCATACAGACAGAGAAATGCTACCTTACCTGCCTGTTTGTCTGTGTGTCTCTCTTGTACTCGGTCTGGGTGTATAAGTGTGTGTGTGCTCACACACAATCCCTCCAAACAGGAACTGATGAATCTGCACGACTTCAGCCCTGCACCGTGCAGTGCATTATGGGGTTTCAGTCTCTCTCTCTTTCTCTCTCTCTCTCTTGCTCTGTCTTTCTCTCCCTTTCTCTCTCTGTTGGCACAGTGTTAGAGGGGGATGTCCTCACCTCCTGTCTGGAGAGAGGAGGGTGAACACACGCACACAGGCATGCACACACACACAAACACACTAACACACACACAATGCAGAAGAAGCCTCGTGATGACGACCGCCG
The DNA here is from genome assembly GCA_900323365.1 of Monocentris japonica. Lineage (NCBI taxonomy): Eukaryota > Metazoa > Chordata > Actinopteri > Trachichthyiformes > Monocentridae > Monocentris > Monocentris japonica. The sequence goes on along the minus strand of OOFE01018921.1, from coordinate 18,438 downwards.
CGGTTCGGGTTGCCGTAGCAACAGCCTCCCTCTATCCCTCCACCTCTCCCTCCTCTCACTCGTCAGGCTCTCTCAGTGCATTGTGTTTAAATAGTGAAATAGAGTGGAACAAAAAACATTTTACAAACTAAATTCCCTTCACTTCCCTCTACTTTTCCAATTTAATGTTCACTTTGAGCCTGAACTAACAGGCAACACAGAAATAGGGAGAGAGTCATCCTGTAGTCATGTGAGCTGTAACTGTTGCTTCTGCTTTCAGAGATAAAGAAAGGGAGGTGTGTGGTGAGAGGGAGCGCAGGAGACACAGAGAGAGAGTGTTTGTGTGCATATGTACATGTGTTTGTGTGTGTGTGTGTGTGTGTGTGTGTGCACTTGTGGGTTGATGTGGTGGCCCATGCTGGTTCCTGGAAGCAGACTATAGTTCCTCTCTGTGGTTTCTTTCCTCCTCTCCACTGCTATTGCCAGCGCAATGAAGCCTGCAGCCCTTCGATAACACCCGTTTCAGTCACTTTACCAACAAGGGAACTACAGACAGACTGACCAACCAACTAACTGGCTCACAGACATGCATGCAGGCAGACAGAAAGAAAGAGAAGAACACGGACTTATTTCAGTTTTCATAGATATTCGCTTTGCTTGAAGTTTCTGTTGGTGTTATTTAGTGGGGTGATACAGAATGATAATAAATAGCCCACTGAGTTATTGAGAGAGAGAGTGACAGAGAGAGAGATAGAGAGAAAGAGATACTGAGGGTGAGGAAAAAAAATAAAATCCTCTCCAGCGTCTCCCATGGCGACAGAGTGGGTGGAAGGCCATGGCTCTCTTTCAGGCCCCGTAAATCAGCAGCCCACAGCTGAGACCTACTGTGCCACTGTGCAACCATCCCACTGGCAATCCCTCCCACTATCCCTCAACTATCACTCAGTCCTTCTCTTCTAGCCTCCCTCTTCTCTCCCAGCTGCCATCCCTCTCCCTATCCTTCCCTCTCTGTCTCTCAATCTTCCATTCCCCTATCTTCCTCCCAATCCCTCCATCTTACTCTCTAAGGATCATCACTGTCCCAGGTCAATAAAACAGATTGCATCTAAAATGTTGCAATGTGTCTGTAGTGCCACCACCACAGAGAGGAAGAATCTGGCTAATCTGCTGAGCAAAACAAACTACATCTCCCACAGTCCTGTTCTCTGTCTTCCCAGTAGCCATGGGAACGGGTGCAGGACAGGGTTAATGGGCATTGATTGCTGGAACTCCTGCTGGGATAATTTAATCAGTGATCTTGGCGAAGGAAGGGAACGGGCAAGGGTAAGGTACAGAGAAGGTGGGGGGCAACAGGTAGTAACATGTTTGTATGAATGTGCAAGCATGTGTGCTTTGTTTGTCCATTACCTGCCCCTCTACTTCATTCTTTCGGTCTGAGGAGAATACCACTAACGTAAAGGTGCTCTTCCAGCTGTTCAGTGCTCAGAGTAGTGAAAACTGCATTATCTCATTTGAAGGGGACTTTTCAATGGAGTTTTTGCCTGTGGAACAAGCGAGTATCACTGCACACTCATGTGCTCCACGTAATGAAGGGTCCTTGAGTTCAAGGGACACTGAATAACCTGCTCACATTCGAGAGCCAGGGTGATTAGTCTGCTCTTATGGACTAATGGCAACAGCAGGTGTCCACAGGCTCTGTGTGCCACATCTATTCATTAGACACTAACACGAACCACTTGCACACGCACACACACACACACAGAGGCACACACACACACAAAGCGAGAGCACGCTGTTCATTGAAACAATTCATTAACAACATTGCAGCTCCCCTTAAGCGCAATGACCATTGATTAGGCCTGTGCATAATAAGGGTGGTGGAACTGCTCCTGTAATTATTACTACTCTTAGACTTATGTTCAATTGGGTTTGCTTTAAAGACACCTATGCTATAGCCTTTGTGTTTCTTACAGATATAGCCATTATAGTCAAATTGTATTGTGTGCTTGCTGATTTTTTTTTTAACTTTTAATTGCATTCCCTTCTCAGCCATCAGAGGGCATAAATGATGTGGCAAGTGGTAGATGGCAAGATTCAAGTTGTGCATTGCAATATTTACTCAGATTCATCTACAAGAGAAACAATATCAGCTGTTGCAGTGGAGGGTCGTTGCAGGATAGACTTTTTTGATGGCTACCATATTTGCTAGTACTTGTGGTTGGATAGAGAAAAGATTTCATTAGCTATTATTAGAATCCACATCACCGTAGGCGCTGGAGGCATGGTTTTTAGGGTACATTAGCGTATCATATGGAAGTGAAAGGAAAGTTAGAACAGAATGGATATTCTGTGGTTGCCTGTTAATACACTTATGTCGAGCTAGGCACCCTAAAAAGTCTAAAAGGTGAAATATTGTCTATTATCGCTTTTATCGCTTAAGGCATCAATATTTCAAAGTGCTCAGTTTGTTGATGCAAGCACAATACCACATCACAAATAGTTTGCATTGAGCATCTATTGCATCTCAAACCACCAACTAAAGAGGGAGATTCTCTGTGTGATCTGTAAACACCAGTACTACAGTATTAAAGGAAGTGGCAGGTTGAGCCGGCTTTTTAAATGGTGCATCTGACAGCTAAATAATATTTACCCATTTATTTTTAAACACATCTCCCTTCTTCCCAATCTCAAGAGACAAAGGGGAGGTTGGTGAGGGGTTAGATGTCTGTCTCTGTTATAATCAGTCTGTTCCCGCAGAGAGAGACTCACACAAAACAGAATGGGCTATCACCATATGCCCAAATTGTTTTTAATAATCCTTCACATGCAGCCTATCACTCATATGCAGACAGTCTCTTGAGTATCATCCCAGCAACATATGCTCTATGCATTTATTTCTGTCATTGAGACAGTTTGTGAGTGCTATTAGTAATGTCAAATACAACTAATACCGCTCAACATAATATAGATACAACCAACAACCTGCCACAGCAAAGAGAACAAGTAATAGAAATTGTGTGGGCACGTGAATATGATCTGTATGACCATATATGTTATGAATTCTTCCTTTCTTTCTTTCTCTTTATTTTTGTACATGTACAGAATTTAAAAAGAAATGCACAATAAAATAAATCCACGATTTTATCTTTTTATTCCCAAGCTTTCTTCTGAACAAGGTTACATCACATCTGTGCTCTCATCCCTTGCTCGTGGCTGCCATAAAAAAAAAACACATGATTTTGGTTGATCGATGAACCAAATAAAAATGTGTTAAATAATATTTGTTGATTTTAACATATTTGGTTGGAAACATATTTTAACATATTTGGAAATTTATATTTGAAATTGTAAAATGAGAAATCAGGACTCTGGAATGTTAACAGTCATAAAGAGAGACCTGTCCAAACACTAGTCAGTTCCCTGCCGATACCCAGATGGCCCGTGTGTATACACAGAATAAGGCTAAAGACTAAACAGAATAGTAAAATGTCGTCATCACCTTTGAATTAAAAATGGTGTGGTGCAGCGGTAGAGGTTGAGAAGCACACAATACTGATGTAATGGGAAGTGCAACTTCTTTAATGGCCAGGCAGTTCATGGAAGTACACAGCAATAGTTCTCTCAGCACTTTGGCAACTCAGAGTTGCATGCTGATCCACAAATAGTAGGCCAACGACCCTCTACTAAATAAACCACACACGCAAAAAAGCCCGTAATGTGGAGCCTTACGTAAGCTGCAACACGTAGGATTTACCACTACAAATCACTGAACATCCAGTTAATAAATGAATGGCAAGCGAGGACTGCAAGATAAAAACACACATGATTCAGAGGATACTCAGTTCAGAAACTAATGGTGTAATCTAGGTGGGCTCTCACTTTCAACCGTGAAAGGACAAGGCTGACCACCAAACAACATTCCACTGCTGTGACTGCAACTCTAAAAGTCTACATGTAGTATAACAAAATATAAACTAAGAGAGAAAACTAACCTGTATAACCCTTATTTGGTCACTCAGTCCTGCCAACCTGATGCGACCCTTCCCGCAGCTCTGAGCATGGCCACTGGTTCAGCACTGCTGGTCTGCCTGCGTCCTGCAGATGAATGCTACTCCAGTATTAGAACAATAATGTGAAGAGTTCAAAGAAGACTCCTTGTTAACAACATCCAGGCAGCGTGGTGCAATGTTGCTGCAACCATGTCTGTGAGTTCTCTTAGGGGTGCAGCGGTACATAAAAATACACCAGAGTTCATGTGTGGCTATAACATATAGAGTGAGCATGTATTGTAGGTTCAGTAATTTACCTAGCAATGCTGCGAAATTGGCCTGCCTTTTTATTTTCATTTTTATACTGTACACTGAATGTGAAGCATCCTTGTTAAATTCACAATTCACTCAAGCGCATTTCGCTTTCAAAAACCCAGGGGCCAGATGCAGCTGAGAAAAGAGTGTGAAGATGCTAAGCCACTCTTTTGCACAGTGAATCCACAATAGGCCAGAGGCTGTATGTTGGAGGGATGTCTGATAGCACAGGTTACTTTGGGGTTTGATCCATATACCAGACCCAGCCTAGAGGAGTGTCAGAATATTAAGACTAAAAACCAATACACACCCAGACAACAAATCGCCGCAGATCGCCCTTGGTAACTTGGTAAATATTCATAAGGACAATCTCTCGACTCATCACAACTAGCAAAAAGAAGATAGGCGTATAAACGTGTCAGAAGGAGGGGGCAAGACATGGAAAGAAAAGAAAATATTGGAGAGTGCATTAGAGAAACAGAGGAGATGCTGAGACAGAGCGATAGAGAGAGAGAGAGAGAACTCTAGGATAAGATAACTTTATTGGTTTTGTTTTTAGACACAGGATGAAAATGCTTCAATCTCAAAGATCTACATATGAAACTACTTCACCATTATGGCAATTAATGACTGCAAAAACAAAACTAGACCACACTTTGCTTATGTGGAGACGACTAGCACGTTAGAGTGCGAACAAAACCATCAGATGAAAGTTATGAAATATAATTGGCTAGTAAAAGGGGGCAATTGAAGACGTACAGGTGTGACTTTGTCCACACAAACAAGCACACAGAGCTATATTTTAAAGCTATGGATGGACCCATGAGAAGGATATATTCTGGAAATACACAGGAGTTATAAGGTACTCCCAGGATGCCTAAAATATTTGAGTCTAATCCTTTAGTTTCTACTGCTTCCGAAATATGACTAGAAATATCAACTGTTAGTCTCAGCAGAGGGGGCAAACTTCAAAAGATCACTCGCAGCAAGCTACAGGCAATGTGAAATCTAGGTTTAGTGTTTGATTGGACAAACAAATCCCTGATGAAATATTACCGCCGATGGTGAGTCCTTAACACACACCACAGCTATTCATAAGGCCATGTTATTCAACAGATGATGATATTTCTTCCACTTAATATACCATAATTCTATGTCAGAATGCCTCCCAGAATAGCACATACCCTTTTTTTACCAGATGGTTCAAGGTACATTATCCACAGAGTAGATCAACACAGAGGGCAGGCTAGGAAAGCCCTGGCAGGCTGAGTAGATCATGTTCACGATGCATCACACATATCTACCCTTCTGCCTGTCTTCCACATGCTCTTTTACAGTGGTGATAAATAGAGCCACCAACCAAACACCTTGGCCTTCTGAGAAGAAGACAGCACTTTACCTTTCCTGTGAGAAAAAATATGTTGACGTACAGAAACTCCGTCCTGGTGTGAGGTTAGGATATGACTTTTCTGATCGTTGGATGGTATAGAGTATTTTAGGTGAGGATGACTCTTATTTTTCCCCCTGTATCGATCTCAACAATGTATCTGACATATACTGTACGATATATCCACTTCTCACTCCACAGAGCTCCTTTGAGCTTAGTAATATCACTCACACTGTACAGAACAAGATTAAGTGGTCAGCATGGTTAGAAATGTAATAAATGCCTGATACTGTTTGTGTGCCAGTCACTCTACAATGCGGGTTATTTTTTTTTTCTGTGTCAACATGTCACACAATGCTTTTATTGGTTATTCTGACATGTGAGAGGCCAAATAGATCGCCCCTCCATTTCTGTCTCAAATTTAAACTTTGTCATTCTTGAAAAAGGGTAATCATGACATCTATCTGTCCTTTAGCTAAAAATAAGCCTCTGATTCTGAGGGGTGCTGGCCAGCCTAATAGACTAATTAACTCAATTCCCAGGAGCACTGTAGCAGCCAAATGAAATTAAAAAAAAACACTCACACAACACGATGTCTTAGTATTTTACAGTTTGTATGAACATCCCTTTTTTCTCTCTCTCTCTCTCACACACACACACACATACATGCAAATCTCTCTCACACACCTACATCCCAACGCAGTGATTTTTCACTTTTCATGCCCCTTTCCCCTTTCCCTTTGAGACAGTAATCCCCAGCTGCAGCACTAATAGCATTAGCAGAGCATATCCAATCCCCTTAGTACCCCGCCAGGGAGCATAGAGCCCAGACCTACACTAAGACAGACACTCTGGGGACTACACTACCCACACTGCCTCAGGAAAGGTATGTTACTCAGCTCATTAATGACAGTGAAACTAAGAGAAATATGAAAGAAAGAGGATAGTGGCATACAATTATGGCATGTTTATTGTTCTGATTAGAGTGTTATTAACATAGGAATCAGAATAGAAAAATGGACGGACACAATCATAGCAGGATGCTTTTAGGAGGGCGGGTGTGTGGTTGGCATTACGAGAAGAGAAAGACAAGGGTGTAAAGGTTATCCTGCAAAGAAGGTAAGCCCGAAGCGCTGTGGACCTGTTTTATCAGTCAGCAGTGTGTGTGACAGAGAGAGAAAAAGAGAGAATACAAAAAAACCATAAAAATCTTGACAGAATATAAAGTATATATCTGATTAGTAAATAATACACGCCAATGTCAGCGTAATGCTTCAGATTGGAATTGCCTGTACAAAGCATAAACCCAATACACTGCTGAACTGTCATATCAACCAGTGTGTGTGTGTGTGTGTGTGTGTGTGCAGAGATGGGCAGAATTTCAATTAAATGTATTTTCAACATGTAGGCCTATTTAATTACTTTGGTGTATTTTGTAGTTTCTATTTGTAAAGATGTCATTTGTATCAAGATACTTTTGGAAGCAGTATATGAAAATACTCAAATTACAGTACTTTCTAGAATATA
>OOFE01018916.1:36585-51464 GCA_900323365.1 Monocentris japonica | reverse complement strand
CAGCAGGGACTGGGGGACTGGTCAGGGTTGAGGGAAAGCTGAACGGAGCAAAGTACAGAGATATCCTTAATGAAAACCTGGTCCAGAGCGCTCAGGACCTCAGACTGGGCCGAAGGTTCACCTTCCAACAGGACAATGACCCGAAGCACACAGCCAAGACAATGCAGGAGTGGCTTAGGGACAACTCTGTGAATGTCTTTGAGTGGCCCAACCAGAGCCCTGACTTGAATCCAATTGAACATCTCTGGAGAGACCTGAAAATGGCTGTCCACCGACGGTCCCCATCCAACCTGACAGAGCTTGAGAGGATCTACAGAGAAGACTGGCAGAAAATCCCCAAATCCAGGTGTGCAAAGCTTGTCGCGTCATACCCAAGAAGACTCGAGGCTGTAATCGCTGCCAAAGGTGCTTCAACTAAGTACTGAGTAAAGGGTCTGAATACTTATGTCAATGTGATATTTCAGTTTTTCCTTTTTAATAAATTTGCATTTATGAAAATTCTGTTTTCTCTTCGTCATTATGGGGTATTGAGTGTAGATTGATGAGGGAAAAAATGAATTTAAACAATTTTAGCATAAGGCTGCAACATAACAAAATGTGGAAAAAAGTGAAGGGGTCTGAATACTTTCTGAATGCACTGTATTTTTGCTGCAGGTTTGTAAGACCACTCATTTCATAACATTAGATTGTTTGATTAGGTTTTGCGTTTTGTTCGTTGGGGTTGTTTGTGTTAAGCATTAGCGTGGTTGCAGAGTACATCATTGTGGTAGGCCTTGCTAAGTGTATTTTAGTAGTAAGATAAGTTAAGTTGTACTGTAAGTAGTCAGCTATTCGTTGTGATTTGATTTGATTTTACATTGTTTTATTTTCAGGTGGCTTTTCAAAACTTGAAAATGTGGGGACTTTTGTGTGCTTTTGTTTTTTAAGTGTTCGGTAGTCACCATGTTAGCTAGTCACCATGTTAGCTCTCTTGACTGCGTAGTTATCTAGACAGCTTGTATAAAGCTACATTAGGTAAGAAATTCAAGTGTTTTCTAAACATAGAAAGCTGGACTCACCCCTTACATCAAAGTACATAGATGATTGTCATCTTCTTACGTATGTATATAATAGGCAGGAAACTAAAACATCATCAAAGTGTCAGTGAAAATAATGAACATTATGGTTACAAAACAGCTTCATCAACCAATAACACATGGTAATAATTAATTGTTAGGCTGAGACAGGTGGAGAGAAAGAGAGAGAGAATGAGAGGGCAGGGGTGAAAAAATGGTTAGAAAAGAGGTATAGAGAGTGAGCAAGAAGAGAAAGAAAGACAGCAATAAAGAAGGAAGAGAAAAACAAGAGATTAGAGTTGGAAGGAATGACAGAGTTCAAAGATGTATAGGGACAAAATAAGAGGAAGAGATGTAAGATAAATTGTAGCACTAAAGGCCACCCTCTCCTCCACATACATCAATGTGTGTGTGTGTGTGTGTCTAATGGATAGGCCAGAGGGCTTTGTCCCTTATTAAAGTCATTACAGGGACATCTCCTACCCACCTCAACACAGAAATCTAGGCAGATATTATTTGGAACACACACACACACACACACACAAACACAATGCTACAACTGGTGCAGGAGAAGGAGAGAGAAACAGGGAAACAGCACAAGAGGGCATTTTAACACCATGGACCCTCACACACACTTAACTCTTCCTATATAGCAATAGAAATTGGTTCTTGTACCATAGCAGAACCCTTTTTAATGCTGTAAAGAACCCTTTTAGAAAGGTTCTCTATGGCACCATGCTCAACTGGTTCTACATAGGACCTTTAAGAATATATGCAATGTTCCAAACCAATAGTATTAAAAGGCCTTTGTAAAAATGGGTCATTAGGGATCTATACAGACCCACTACCCTCACCAAAGAACCCTGGGAGAACCCTCCTTTATCTCTGTGTAGGAACTCCCAAGATCGACCAAGATCGATCTCAATCGACAGGTTGGCATACACTGTCAAATAAGGAAATGTGTCAAATTAGAAAAGCTGAATGGAAATGGCAAGATTCGATGAAATATCCTCAATATTGCAAAAAAAAACAATTCTTTACAATAACATTTTAGAAGAATAATACCAACTTGTCCAAGACTAATCAATACTTGAATCTTTGTCTGGTGGATGTATTTTCTCTTGACATTCAGGAGGCCCATTTATTCGCATCCACCCAGCTGATGGAAACGCGACTAATTCACATTTAATTTTGGTGACATTTCAAAAGTTTGTTTCCATCTTAACTGTCAAGTGAATTTTAAACAAACCTACTGAAGCTGAATTACGCTTGAAATCAGGGCAACTGCTCAGCACTGCTGTGTAGAAAATGTGCTCTGAGGATAAGTGTCCTTGATTGGTCTCGTGGTGCACACCAGCCATTGTGGTAAGGAAAGCAATTTACTATTGCCAGTTTACAGGTACAATGATTGTGTACTTAGAGGTAGTTAACGGAAAAGAGGATTATGGGAAGCTCTAGATACCCTGGGTGTGTTTTGTTTTTCTGAGTCAGAGAGGAAAGTATACAAGTATAGCCTACATGTATGCCGATATTGGGCTTTTATTAAATATTGGCTATGGGTTAATCCAGCTACGTAAAAACAGTCCATCGTGAAAAACCTGCAATGATATTTTTTCTTTGCACATTTTATTTTTTCTTTTAATTGTTTTTTGGTTAATTAATTCTTCATTTAAAGGCAGTAATGTATCCCAGACTTGTAATATATCCCTACCATTTAATAGGTGGGGGGAGCTGTTAACCGCAAAAGACTATCATTAGTCTGGGTTTCAGTCAAGAGTTTTAGTGTCACATGATCTAAATGCTGTTTCAAAGGCTTTTGCAACCAAGATTAAAATTCTGCAGGAAACACATAATACTTTTTTTTGGCATGAAAATGTAAAGATATTGAATGTCGGCACAAAATATTGGCTAAAAAATATTGGTATTTGCCTTCAAAAACCCATATCAGTCAAACCCTCAGACAAAGACACAGAGAGCCAGAGTGTAACTGATAATTAGCCTGTATCCAAATCAACAGAGACCTTAAAATATGTAGAGGTTACTCTGCCCTCCCTCTATGACTTAAAATAGAGGCCTACATTTTCAACAAAAAAGAAATGTCAAGGAGATATTTTGGCAAAGACTGATTAAAATTGACCACCGTTGGACATAAGAACAATATGATTTGTGGTTATTGATCTCCAGCTATTTCTACATGGGATGGTGACGTCATAGAGGAGGTCATGCAGGTCTAGATGAAAGACCATAAGGGACGAATAGATTGTAAGGAGAAATTCAGCATTCTCTTGCTATTGACATGGACTGGCCTCAAATCTAACCACAAAAAAAACTAAAAAAAAACTCTACTCACACCTCAGGGTGGTGAATGATTTACACAACATGACACTACTGGCGCAGCAATAAACAGCAGCTTACTTAAACCATAGGCAACGTATTGTACCACTGCTCTATATCTATATATCTGACAACCAGTGTTAACCATTATTTAAAGTGCCATTATGTTTGTGTCCCTAATTGTACCTGAAATCCTTTATCCTTCAAAAATGTGTCTGAGTAATCTAACAAATAATCACTCATTTCTTCAAAAGCATCTGTAAATTGATTATTGCAAAATTAAGATTGTGAAACTTTATTGATCCATGGGGAAATCGTGTTGTCACAGCGGCAGACAGCAATAGGATACAGCAAAGAAAAATAGAATATAAACAGAGCAAATTGAGAATTACAACACAAGACCATATTAAGTACAAAATATAATAGTGAAAAATGAAATACATAAATAACAACATGTATGCAGTATTGCATGTATGCAATTGCAGCAGTAGACCATAATGAGATAAGGAAATGATTGAAAAACAAGAAAATATACAAAAATCTTTCAATAGATTTAGTGTGAGAATAAGTGAAAAAATAGCTATACAAACGCAGTAATTAAAAGTGAAAATGCTTGTGTAAAAATATGGGAATATGAATGAATAATAAAATGCTAAATATGGGATACAGTTTTATAATCAGATTACAGTATTCCTATTACATGTAATTAATTTCTCCCAAGATAACTGTGTGACATGAATGAGAAATTCTCTGGAGCTCGTGGTCTTTTTCAAAGGATCTGATGTCTCATTCTGTACACACAGACAGCTAGGACCATCTGCTACGCTATCTACCACTGTGGACCTGGACACCATGCACTACCAAAGGGGCAATAAATCAGCCTTTTCCTGCCCCCATAGCGCAAAATGACCATAATATATTTGCCGGGGGAGATAGGGTTGTTGATCAATACCAATGACTCAACAATTACTTGGCCAGGCACTGAGATTTCTGGATTTCAAAACTCACTTTCCAGCCTGGAATCTGTTTTTGGAAAAAAATGCCCCTAAAAGCATTTTCAAATGCTCAGTAACGGAGGACGGTGCTACAAGCCAGCGACCGGCATCACAATACCTTTCGGCTCAAGGCTAAAAAGCTTATCCAAGGTAGTTGATGTACTGGCACCGTTTTTTTGGGTGTTGGTAGTTCTGGCCAAGATAGTGGAATGCTACCCCAGAGGAGTGTGCAAGGTGTGTGCAATGTACATGTATTATAATAATAATCATAATAATAATCTTTATATATGTAGCACATGTTGAAACGCAGCGACAAAGTGCTTTAAAAGAAAAGAACTTTATTTGTCACATACATTTTTTGCACACCCCTGACTAGATCTATTCACACAACATATTACCCCACACACATGCACATGCATTTTTCAGGTCAGAGGACAGAGTACAGGTGTCAGCCATTGAACAGTGCGCCTGGAGCAGTTGGGGTTAAGTGCCTTGCTCAAGGGCACTTCGGCAGTGTTGGTGGGCACTGTAGCTGTGACAGTCATTTTTTCAATCACCAGCTCACAGCTGGAATACACCCTCCTTGTGATGCTGGGGATTGAACCAGCAACCCTCCGGTCATGGGTTGGTCTCTCTAACCGCTAGGACAACCTGCCACCCCAAATAAAAAGCTGTAAAAATGCAAAAACATAAAATCGACAACAAAAGCAATAAAATCAAGGTTAGAAATGCATGTGTTGTGCTGACATGGATTTGTATTTGGATTGTTGCATGGCATCCCTTTCCTTCTCCCCTGTCTTTTCTGTCTCATTCCACTGTATACGTATCCATTAATGCAGAAATGCCATGAAAAATAATCCTTAAAGTAGATGGCTAGCTGCAGATATAAGGTTCACCAGCAGCTGTGAGGAGTCTGCAGGTCAGACGTAGCAGTGCTGGGAACCTTAAGGCCTCGACCCCGAGCATCTGGCGCTGCTGCTGCTGATGCTCTGTTAGGATCACAGAGTACTGGTGAGCTGGTTCCCATGTGGGAACCTTCAGCCCTTGACCTTCATCATCTGTTGAGGAGTTCTGTGTCAGCTATCCTGTTTCACCACAAGATCCACCACTGAGTGTTGAGGACAGACTGGACCACACTGAAGTCAGCTAGCCGTCACTCGCAACTCCGTGGTCAAACCAGCCACCCCTAAATTTGGAGTGCATGCGTATTCTCGCCTTTATGGCAAATGCATTGAAACGGCCCAGAGCGAGCTGACAGGGACAGTTAGCGACTTTATTTTCTCAGATTTCTCACTTTCCAAAGACAAGTGTTGCAGTATGAAACTCTTACCTAAAGAGAGGCTATGAAATCTTTATTCTACCCGAGCACATCAAATACAATTCACTTTATCAAATTGTGTTGCACTTGGCAAAGTTCTAGGATACACATGTCACTATGTCCGGTTTTCAAAATAAGGTGTTAACACAGGGTATATACAAAATACATATAACATTATGGAACTTAGATTCATTGGATTATATTTACAGGAAGCATAAAGCATGTAATCTGTGTCCCTAGTGTGTAGTCACAGACAACCGTGACTACACACTAACCCAAAATCAAGCATTTTTACTGTATGATTTTTACAAATTTAAAGTCCCACATTTGTACCTTCAAATGGCTTCAAGTCTGAAACTCGGGGTGCTGTGAAAACACATTGGCTATTTCAAGATAAAATGATAATTTGTCTGATAAGAAAATGTGACTTAATGACATGGAACGATACAATATGAAGTGAAAGGCGCTTCAGGAGTGCAGTTGCTGAAATATTAACATGAATTTACTCTGTTAATACTCTTGATTAACTGTAGACACATCGGGTGGATGTGGAGCAATGGAAACAAAGAAAGCAGAAGAGGCGAGGAGTTTATGTGTCACCCATAACCAAGCCTTTTGTTTTCAAACAGTACAAGAAAAAGGTACGTCTTTTAGAGGGCTATCCATTAGCATTCCATATGTGGAAATATAGCATAAAAATGGATTAAATGTTTGTGTCATATAGAATACTTTTGTTTTTCTCAGAGCACACAGAAGAAAATCTCTCCCCAAGGTCCATCTACACAAAACAAAACTGATGTTAATGACAAGGACATTAAAGGGGGGTCAACAAGCTCTCAAGATCATGCTCCATCACAGGTAATCCTTTGTGGCATGGTTACACAATGACAGGAAGCAAAGCAAACACAGTAATGTAGAACAGCTGGAAATCAACAGCTTACGTGCATATTGAAGAACAAATGTAGATGCAAACTGTGTGACATAGTGAATAGCCATGAAATGCAATTACCAATACATATTTGACCATGTTGTTGGTATGAGAGTATATAATTAAAAGCCGACATTAATGTTGCAATTTTTATATATAGAACCCACATGTTTACATGTTAACTGATGAAACATGCTTGTTTGACTGTGTGTACAGTATGATGAAGCAAATACAAATACAATGTAATAGAGAAACGTGTTTTAACTATAGGGTTTTTACAAAAACTGTCTTTGTTTTTATCAAGTTGTTCATTTTTTGATGTGTTACAGATAAATTTTGACAACTATGAAGCCGTTGTGTCGTTTGTCAATATACAAAATGTGCACTGGAAGTAAGTAGTGCCTTTATTTATATTTATCATGATTGTCTTTCATTTTTTTTCTGGATGTCATGAATAATTTTTGATTAATATTTCTTGTGTTTCCTGTGGTTACAGTACATCAATGCAGCTGAAAGCATGGTGTATTTGGCAGATCCCGCACGCAACTCCACAGAGCTGGCAGAGTCAGACAATGCTGCCCAAAGATTACAGTACATATGCAACTTCAGCTATTCAGCCAAACTAAATAAATTCCATTCTCTCATATATCTATTTATGTCGGCACATGTTTATGTTTTGTTTTATACTTCAAAGAGTTGTGGTGCACTGCGACCACTGAGTCCTGGTCCTTCAGAGCAGGGACTTCAGGTTGTCTAAAAACTTTAGGTGATCGAGATATTGCTGTGGTCACTCTTTGACATGGAAAGAGACTCCTGCCCTGAAAAGTCCAATTTTATCAACATTACTTTCAAGCATCCTAAAAATCACCCTGCGTTCCTTGGCTTTTTCTTGATCTTATAGCTTTACATCTTGGGTTTTTTACACTTAATGTCCATGTCTCGTTTAGTTCAATTTTTCAATCCTACCTTTGGTAAGTAACTTTGTAACTACTGTTTTGAAAAGTGCAGTATACATAAATTATACTCACATTATATACAAACAGGTGACCAATTAAAGGACAAACATAGAAATGACTGAGGAAACATAACAAATGCAGACGCTTCCATGCAGGGAACAAGGGGTCACTGTGTGAGTATGAAAAAGATCAGAATCATGTACTATGGCCTTCACAGTAACCAGATGTCAACCATCTTACAGTAGACAGCACTCACCAAGACCATCATCAAACCCCCTAATCAGGGAATAACTTGGAACAGAGGCTCTTAACCTTTTTCATCCGGGACCCAAACTTCCAATGTAGCGAGTTCCTGGGACCTCAGCTCATGAATGTATGATTGGACCCAAGTCACTCACTTCACGGCGGAGGAGGGACCTTGACGAATCATCAATCAGGCACCAGTTAGATTGACAGGCACACTACACATGTGAAGGGGAAAAAAATTGTAGCTGCCACTATAAGCACATACCAGTGTGAGCCATGATAGGAGCATTTAGAACTCTGCCCCCAGGGTCTGTTGTTCCATCTGTCCAGTACAGTTCCAGAGCCTTGTAGAATCAATGCCAAGGAGCACTGAAGCTGTTCTGTCAAATTGTGGTGGCCCAACAACTTACTAAGTCCTTACTAAGACACTTAATGTTGTTGTTCTTATATTGTGTGCGTATTGTATGTGTATGTACAAATAGTACATTAATAAGTTAATACTTTATTCTCACACAGTGAGTACTTCAAAATGAGGAGGACCTGCCACAGCAAAACTGACTGGGTAGACATAAAATGGAAAGGAGGCATTATGCAACACCCAGTTCAGCAGGATGGCAGTAGCTGTGGGGTACTGGTCATCATTAAGAATATTTCTTAAAATACCTAAATGATCTTCATCAATTCAGCATTTAGGATTTAAGTCTGTTTTACTGCATTTCCAATCCCCCATATTTGGGGGAGTTGGATAGTTATCCAACATACATCACATATTGTGTGATTGTTTAGATGGCAAAGGCAGTCGTGGAGGCCTTTCCAGAAACACCCAAAATGGCCTTTGGGACGACAAAAAAACAGATGGCACATGAACGAAAAGTCTTGGCTCTGGAAATACTGAAAGCCCCAGGTGTGTGAGAACTTTTCTTGATTATATTGTGATATTGTAGTACTCAAGATCAAACATTTGCGTTTGTATATTAGTGTTTAACACAGACAGTAATTGTGCCATATACTGACTGGGTAGACAAAACCACCTGGTCCAGGGCCTTCCTTCACTGACTGGGTAAGGTATTGTTTTACTCTTTTTATTTCTTTTAAGTGTTTGTGCATTTTGTACCTTTTACTCAAAAGTGGACAATAGAGAGATGACAGGAAACGAGGGTAGAGAGAGATGGGGAATGGCATGCAAAGAAGGTCTACGGCTGGAGTCATACCAGGGATGTTTCGGTTCACCCCTAAGCCACTGGGGCGCCCCTGTTTTACTCTTCTAAATGCAGACATGATAGTGTACATTATGTTGAGATATCAGGCATTATGTAATGTGGATTTCGGGAGTGATCAATGGAGGAAAAACATTCACCAAAAGGTTGGTGAAATAGGAAAGGCCACTATTGTGATGACAGTAAAACATTACCTTCTCATTCCCCTGGAGATTGCAAAAACAGGTGACTAGGACACAAATCCCATCAAAACCACAATCATCACCACACTTTAAGTGTAAAGATGTGTAAAGATGATAGCCATACTAAATATTTGAAAGAAACACATATTAACTTTAAAATATTTCCTAATAGTGTCACAGCACAGGTAGTGTTGGGAAAATGTTTTGCTATTATTATTTAAGGCTTTACCTGAACTCTGGTATGCATCCTCTTGTCTGGGCACTAAGCTCGCTCTGCTTTCAGTTCATGTAGGTTAACAAATAGACACAGACAGAAACTAAACCAATATACTTAAGGGATGAGGGTTATCCTTCATTTTGCATCACGGTACCTATGAAAAGTTGCTCTTTGCAATTATCTGCTGCACACCACTCTCATACGTCTCTACTCCTACTTTTACAGATTCAGTGTGACAGCTGTTGCTGGTGGTTCCACACTGAGTGCCTGCAGATGGACACAGCACAGCTTCAAAATGCAAAGGCTGGTGACTGGTATTGGTGTCTGTGTAAAAAATAATTTCATATACAGTACATACTGTATTGTCAATCAGGCACCAGTTAGATTGACAGGCACACTACACATGTGAAGGGGAAAAAAACTTGTAGTTGCCACTACGTTTGCCTTTCATAATGTGTTATTTTGACTTCCTTTTTCTCTCTCATTGAAAATAATTACAATGCATATACTGTGACTGATCCAGAATCCAGCTGACAGATGTTGTTGATCAGCACATAAAAAAAGGGAGATTTTGCTTTATTACAGAAAGTAATAATAGTCATTAAAGAGTTTCTTCTGTGTGTGTGTAGTCTGACTGCTCTTGATTTCCTAAGTTTCACCCTGTTAGAAACATTTTGGCTATCTAGAGGAAAGATCCACCTAAAGTTGACTGTCCAGTAACAAAATTAACAAAGCTTTTGACAGAATGCAACGTTTTATTTTTACACTGCTGTTTTCCTTCGGTATAGGCCTTAGGTATTGTACTTACTATATTTACAAAAAGGACAAATACAATACTAGAGATAACTCACAAATACAAGGGTAGTCTGTCACTCTGCAATCAAAAGAAATGGAAAAGAAGTCCCTTCGGCAACAAGATGGGTTTTAAATATGGGTGCGGCTGGCAGAGATTGGGTAGGACAGCTACAGATTCTAAACAAGCGGACCAGTCACAGGAGTGGGTGAGGTTGAAAGGTGTGCCAGGGGAATGAATACATGAAACATTCAGGAGTGTGGGTGAAGCTGAAACAAACAAGGTCAGAAACAAAGAAGAACATGCACAAAAGCATGACACGTAACAACCTAGTGTGAAGTACTGACAAAAAAGTTCTCCAATATGACTCAGGAAAAATGCTGAATTGTGTGTGTGCATGTAGGGTTATTACTCCAAAATATGAATGTATTACTTAGATTAAGATTATATTCCCCATTGCGTTTTCAGAGCACCTCAATCTTCACCAACAAAGCTATAATAATATCCAAAATGTGAGACTTTACTTTGGAATTTCTCAAAATTGACACAGTAAAACCCCTTAATTTTGTCTTTGTATGTAGTCAGTAGTTCTCAAACGCCATATATTATTCACTATCAGAACTTATGGAGCAATGTCTTTTTGCATTACCTCCACTTTGAGAATTTGAATGTACAAATGTGGGAATTTAACTTTGAAATTCTCTAAAATGATACAGTAAAAATGCTTGATTTTGGGTTAGTGTGTAGTCAGAGTTGTCCTGAATACAGCCATATCAGTCATTGTCAGAATTTATGGAGCAATGTGTTTTTACAGCACCCCAAGTTTTAGGAAGGAAGCCATTTCAAGGTAAAAATGTTGAACTTGTTGACTTGAACTAAAATGGTACAGTAAAAATGCTTCATTTTGGGTTAGTGTGTAGTCAGGGTTGTCCTAAACTCAAATATATCAGTCATTATCAGGATTTTTTTTCTTGCAACCCAAAATCAAAGAATAAAGTAATGTCCCTCACAATTTAGTGGGATGTTTTAATTTATAAGGGACACAGATTACATGCTTTATGCTTCCTGTGAATATAATCCAATTAATGTAATTTCCATAACGTTATATGTATTTTGTATATACCCTGTGTTAACACCTTATTGTGAAAACTGTACATAGTCATATGTGTATCCTAGAACTTCGCCATGTCAGGTTTAGGTTTCTAGCGGACCCAAGCGTAGAACACAGACCCAGAGGCAGATGCAGTTTAACAGATTTATTGAAGGGTACTTCGCAGGAGATGGGATGACTAGGGATGGCTGGAGACGGCAGGAGATGGCAAGGCGGCGTGGTTGACGGAGGTAGCGAGGGAGAGTGAGTAAGCAGGCAGGTTAGCAGGCAGGCAGACTGTCTGGGATCCTGAAGCACGGGAGACAACACAGGCGTTAAAGGTTGCAAACACAAGGAAACTAACAGAGAATATCAATACGTGAAGTGAGCTGGAGAGTAGCTACCACTAAGGCAGAAACAACAATCTGGCGATGAGTGGGAGAAAAGCCGGGGTAGATACAGTACACTGGAGAGGTGATGAAGCTGATGGAAGACAGGTGTGTTGGCTGAGGAGATGATGAGCTGATTGCAGGCAGGAATGTAGGATCCAAGTAGGCGGCAGGACAGGAACACACACACATACAAACACTGAGAGAGACAAACCAGGGACATGGAACACAGGAGGAATGGGGAACACAGGAAAACATAAGGAGAGACGGGCACGGCTGTGACACGCCACGTGCGACACAATTTGATAAATTGTATTGTATTTGGTGTGCTCGGGTAGAATAAAGATTTCATAGCCTCTCTTCAGGTAAGAGTTTCATACTGCAACACTTGTCTTTGGAAAGTGAGAAATCTGAGAGAATAAAGTCGCTAACTGTCCCTGTCAGCTCGCTCTGGGCCGTTTCAATGCATTTGCCATAAAGGTGAGTGTGCACTCCAAATTTAGGGGCGGCTGGTTTGACCACAGAGTTGCGAGTGACGGCTAGCTTGACCGCAGTGAAGTCAGCATGGGTGTTGATTAATTGAATTTACTTTTTTTTGGAGGCTGACAAATGTTGAGGTGCCACATTTTTAACCATCAATGTATCACTGTCAAATTAACTTTGATGTCTTGGTATAACTACCGTGAACAAATGAGACAATGGTAGTAGCCTCTGTCTCTCTGTCGTAGCTGCTGACTGTCCAGACCCTTTGGCTGGCTACTAAATGCATTAGCTAGCCAGCTTTTGTTTTATTGGATAAACAATGTTGGTCAATTTGGTGTTGTATTTTGTCATTTAACTCGTCGCTCTGTATATTTTGTCCTGCTAAACTACAATGAATGAACGTCCCTGGGCTTGCTAACATAAACACAAACAAGCTAGCACATCATAGCAAGGTTGTATTGATTATTTAAAATGTATTCATGCAAAAAAATAACCTTTGTAGATTTGCGGCGCTTTGTGCTGCACTGGATTATTATGGCAGGGTTGTACTTTGCCATTGTAAGCTAACCTTACTTATACTGGGGAGACAACTAACTGTTAGTTAGGTAACACTTTATATTAAGGGTACACAAATAAAACATGAATTAATACACTTACTAATGTATGACTCAACATTAATGCATGAAGTAAGGAGTAATTAACAGGGTCCAGTAGATTTTAGTAGAAAATTGCTATGATTACACATTTCAGTGAGTTATTACACAATTGTTACACAATTAGTGGTTAATAGGTACAACTTTAACACATGGGGCATATATGCAGATTAATTTAGAACTGTGACGTAGTCTAATCAATTAATCAACAGCCAATCAGAACAGAGTATTCTCGCAGGCTATGGTGTAACTCAGAAAACACTTGCAGAACCTGTTTCCCTCTATTCTCTTTATACACAATGCACGTAGGTGCCACTCTGCCTGCACAGATCCACTCTATTGTCGTCGCACAGCTCAGAGCTCTCTGCAGTCTATTTGTGTGTGGCTGGAAGTGTGGTGCACAGCTTAATTACATCTTGCAGTGTGGTGGTACACAACTGCAGACATCAATGGGCTCATCCAAAAACATACAATGAACAACGAGTCTACTTCACGGTGAGTTCATTGTTTTATGCCCCCTCAAGTAAAGTGATGATACAATATGTTTAGCTATGACATAGAAGCTAGATGTAATTGATAATAAATTTAATGGCACTTTACAGTTTTGCACCCTCTAAAAACAAAGAGTAATAATCATTAACATGAAGCATACCATCCCATTTTGGGTGAGATGTTATGGATGCTGCTACGAGTGAGAACAAAAGCGGTGGTTTATTCAGAGTCATTCCTATGTTCCCAGGGCCCTATGTTCCCGAGTTCAACATATGTGCTCTCCCAGGGTCCTATGTTCCCAGGTCCCTATGTTCCCAAGGTTAGGGTTAGCAGAATATTGAACTGGGGAACATAGGACCCTGGGAACATAGATACGCTCCCGTTTATTGTATTTCCACTCAGGGGGTGTGTGAGTGAGGCATGCAAACTGCCTGCCGTTTTAGCATTATTCAGGCCAATTCATAAAAGAATACTACATTCAACAAATATGCATTACGATCTTTAAATGCAAGAAATAAGAAACACAAATATATTTCACCATCCACAAGCAAATACTGTGTTATATGTGTTTTGTAATCAATATAAATAAATGTAAAATCATTTATAAAAACTGATCTGTATAAAATTCTTTAGCTCTTATTTTGTATCACTGATGCAATGGATACAGTCAGCAAGTGAGTATTTATTAGACTATTGATCTTATTGATCTGGTGTGTGTTTCATGGACCTTTTGTGTGTCATTGTTGCTCGAGGCAACAGTAGCTGTGTGTGTGTGTGTGTGTGTGTGTGTTAGCCAAGTAAGCTAGTACTTTGCTAGCTAGTACTTTGTAGCTCCTCTGTCTAGTTTCTTTGATTTCTTTTAAGTTATGATGGATTTATTGTCTATGAAACATATGCCGACACTGGCATCAAAGAGAAAATTAATCCTAATCTGTTACTAATGTTTAACAGCTTGCAGTAACGTTTAGTAAATTTAGCATGTCAGCTATCCTTATATCTCGCTCTGTCTGTAGTAATGTTAACTGCCAACATTAAATACAGCCAATAATCACCTGCCAAGTAGTTCACAGTCGGATCGGCAGTCTGACTTTCAAGAGCTCTGCTGAGTGGAGTTTGATCACAATGTGTAATGGTGTTTGTTCCAGGCTATGATGTGTGTATGATTGTGTGTTTTTATCCTATCTTAATGTGTATATGATGTATTTTTAAGCTGCTGACAAAATTCCAAAGAGTAATTGGAAATTGGAAAGGCTCCAATAGTGTATGCATGCATATACCAAAAATTTAGATGGGCGAACACATTGTGGACAGAAAATCTTTATAGTGTTCCAGTTAGGAATGGTGACCTTGTGTGCCGAACATCGTGTTATGGGCTCAGTATCGATGTCTTAAGTCCCCTTGGTTACCAGTGAGCCCACTTAGTTATGATGGAGACAGCCATATAATACTGTGGGTCGCGACCCCATGACTGGATGATGTCTGCCCACTGAGAGAATAGTACACTTGAGTTACTTTCCTCCTGCAGGGGTGT
>OOFE01018916.1:24556-36197 GCA_900323365.1 Monocentris japonica | reverse complement strand
GAGGTGGAGGTAAAGTGCAACCAAATGAGGTGTTTATTCACCAGAACCAAAAAATATTTACAAAAAGAACATAGTACCAAAAGACTAAATGGCCGGCAGCATCCAGGCATAACCCCTCGCGGTCCCGTCTGGTGGGAAATGGCTGGCTTTTATACTCCAGCCCACAGGTAGACTCACCTGGCCACTCCCACTAATTTACTGGGGTACATCCGGTTCTATGGTATGGCATATAATACTTTGCATCACAATGAATAAATATTTACAAAATACATCATGAAATAATTACTATACATTGCACCACAAATATAATATAACTCCCAAACCCTATATACACATTCTACCTCTTACGCCATGCTTCATCAAGACCAGTCTAGTAAGTACTAGTACTTAGTAGTAAGTCTTTGATATCGTAAACCTTTGAATTACAGTCACAGTGACGTCACACTGAGGATTCTTCACCATGGAAACCTGACACATAGTGAGGCTCAAAACTGAACAATGACGGTTCAAAATGTTGAGCTGCACAACACCTACTTCAAAACGTTCATCTGCACATTATCGACTTCAAAATATTAATCTGCACACCTACTTTAAAATGTTCAATTGCAAAACATCAACTTCAAAAAGATCAATTGCACAACTGTTTCAAAACATTCACTTGCACAAAATCTTCTTCAAAATGTTCAACTGCAAAACCCCTACTTAAAAATGTTCACCTGCACATATACTTCAAAATGTTTACCTGCACAGCAATTATTTCACAATATTCACTTGCACATCTATTTCAAAGCATTCACTTGCACAAAATCTTTTTGAAAATGTTCAACTGCAAAACCCCTACTTCAAAACATTCACATGCACATCATCTGCTTTTATAATGTTCACCTTCACAACACCTACCATGACAATCTACCTTTTCCAAGGTTGTTTCTGCTGTTTTTATAGATGTTTGACAGGTTTCTGGTGTTCTGATATTACTCAGTAATTCTAGTGGTGGTGTGTGAAACCAGGTGACCTGTACTTTGCTGCCTCCAGTGTCTTTGATGTCATAAACCTTGGAATTACAGTCACAGTGAAGTCATACTGAGGATTCTTCACCATGGAAACCTGACACGTACTGAGGCTCAAAACTGGACATTGACAATTACCATCAAAATGTTCAATTGCGCAACTACTTCAATGTTCACGTGGGGAGCGTATCTATGTTCCCAGGGTCCTAAGTTCCCAAGGTCCTATTTTCCTAGGGTCCTATGTTCCCCAGTTCAATATTCTGTTAACCCTAACCCTGTTAACCCTAACCTTGTGAACCAAGGACCCTGGGAACATAGGAATGATCCCTTCACGTGTACAATATCTGCATCAAAATGTTCACCTGCACATCTGTCTCAAAATGGTAACCTGCACAACATTTTCTTCAAAAAATTCAACTGTGCAATAACTACCACAAACAGTTCACCTGCACAAAATCTACTACAAAACCCCACCACCATCACACCATCTGCTTCAAAATGCTTCACAACACCTACTACTACAATTTACCTTTTTCGTGGTTGTTTCTGCTGTTTTGATAGATGTTTGACAGCTCTCTAGTGTACAGTTATTACTCAGTAATTTTAGTGGTGGTGTGTGAAACCAGGTGCCTGATAATCCTGCCTCCATTGTCTTTGATGTCATAAACCTTGGAATTACAGTCACAGCGACGTCATACTGAGGACTCGGCTGCATGGAAACCTGACACGCAGTGAGGCTAAAAACTGGACAATGACACATACCTTCAAAATGTTCTAGCAACTGGGGGAGCCAGGAAACATGCTGAGACTGTCATTGCATTTACAAGTCAGCCTACATTCCATTCATTCCTATAGCTTCACATTCTGATGATAAACTGCTTAAAGGCTTACCTGAAATATTTTACGCTTTGACTTCAAAGTTTCATATGCCTGTACTTTTTAAAATACTACATATTCTTCAATGTATTGATAACTAAAATGACTCATTTGCCGAAGAATGAATTGCTTAAGCGCCAAGTAATCAGATTTCAAACAAATGTAACCTTTCTAATGAACTTAGAACTGAAGCAAGCACACAATTTTCCATTTCAGAAAATGGAGCCTTATATTTATCATTGTGATGTTCAATTTACAAAACTAGTCAGACATCTCACCTTGCCACCGAAAGCCGAATGAGACTTCATTTACTGACATGACAATAGTAAGACAATAGTAATGCACTTTCTAACATAGTAGTGAGTGTGTGTGTGAGAGAGAGAGAAAATAGAAAGATTCAGTTGGTGAGGAGATTGAGACAAATTTGTTGCTTAAGTGTATGTGTGTGTGTGTGCGCGCACAACTAATAATACAGCTGTCAGAGAAAAGAACAATGACATAACATAGTGTGGGTGTCAATGTGTATGAGATTTGCTTGTCTTCAGAGGCTCAGACAATATACAATTGTGCTGTGTGTGTGCGTGTTCCAGCTGTCAGGAAGCAGCCTGAGACCCAATAACAATTGAAATCTGTCTGAAGAGAGAAAACATTGAAGATGACAAAGACAGCACACACACACACACACACACACACAAACACAGATAGTGTCTGTGTTTCTTTAGAGAAGCAAGGTTAGATGTGGTGTGTATTTCCATGTCATAATGTTAATTTTTTTCCATTTCTCAGTAGTTCTGATTCAGTTGAAAACATGAAAACAAAAATAAATAGATCCATTATATGTGAGCCACATTTTCTCAAAGACACAAACTTTGGATAGTGTTGAAAATTACACCTTTTATGGACCCCCTCCAGTGTGGTCACTATCGCCCAATCTTCTTATTGAACAGAGAAACTAAATTGCTTGCTAAGGTCTTAGCTCATCAACTGGAGTTAGTCCTACCCAAAATCATTTCAATAGTTTAGACATGGAAAATATGAGAACATATTTAGAACATCAGACATGTACTTAATATACTTTACAATGGTGGTATTTCACAAATCCCAGAAATGGTAATATCGATGGATGCTGAAAAAGCATTTGGCATTCCTCTTGGGAGAGGAACAAGACATGGGTGTCCTCTATCCCCTATACTGTGCACCATAGCCATTGAGCCACTAGCCATAGCATTAATGTCCAACAAAAACATTACAGGCATCACTAGAGGTGGTGCCAAACAGAAAGTTTCCCTTTAGGCAGATGACCTACTATTGTTCATATCTGATCCCAAGAACTCAATTCCCCAAAGCCTGGCTACACTTGATCAATTCAGTATGATTTCAGGCTACAAGCTAAATTTGGATAAGAGCAAACTTAAGAACACCCCTTGACCAATTGCCTTTTTAAAGCAGCATAAAATAAATTATTAATTATTATTATTAATATGAGTCATGATTTCCATCGATGGTCTCTACTGCCTTTATCACTGGCAGGATGTATAAACTGTGTTAAGATGAATGTTCTTCCTAAGTTTCTCTATTTTAGTGTATTCTTGTTTTCATTCCTAAATCATTCTTCGATAAAATGGAGTACCAGTTTAAAATTTATCTGGAATAAACACAACCCATGACTCCGGAGATTCTCCAGACACCCATGTCTTTAAGTGGTATAAGACGGGGCGTCCTGGTGGCTCAATCCAGCCTGGGACCTGCGTAGCATGTCATCCCTCCTCTCTCAAGTGATCTTTCCTGTCTCTCTCTATTGACTGTCAAATAAAGGCAAAATGCCAGAGTCTCTTTCAAGGTAGGTTCTGTCAACAACAAAGTGCATTACTGGCACCACCCACGGACATGCATGCAAAACGTACATTTCACACTGTAGATTGCTCCAAGACTAGCTCATCTTCATTTCTATTCACTAATAAGTATTGCTATCATGTAGTCTAATTATTTTGTCATAAACCTGCAGTTTTTTGTCTGTGTCCTGCTCTGTTTTTATGACTTTAGATTTTTTAATTTCATCATTACTTAAAAAGAGATGGGATGAAATCTGTAGTGCATCAATTTATGCTGCAATCTTTAACCACACACAGGGGAGGTGAAATTGGATGGCAGCAAGATTAAGACAGAATGAAGCTCTATAATAATTTCTTTCTTCATCTCTCATCTGAAGGAAGGGTCATGTCATCATCCCACTATGGATTCAGCCACCTGGCAGAGATGTCTTCAGGAATGACAGCAGCCCAATTCAGCCCAGTTTATCACCCAATGCCCAATTTTTCTGTAATTACTGTATATCAATAAACAGCCATTTGATGAGAAAACCATGTTGTTTTTTAATTAGCATAGATAATAAATGCACAATATTTATATTCTTGTAGATCATGCATTATTAAATTAAGGGAAATGGCATTTTGGGAAATAGCCGCAAGTAGCAAGCAAAACTGGCTTCACTTGCGTCAATGGGACAGAATAGACTTGCTGGCCCCCTGCTCTTTACAGGTGGCGTGGTCAAACGAACTAGGGGTGGACCTAGATAAAAAAAAACTTCGGAGCTCATTTTGTACAGAGTCTGCCATTCCTCCTTGTGTGCCAAACATGGGTTTATGCAATGAAAAATTGTCCAAGTCTAAGTTAGCTAAAATCTTCCCAGATATTGACCCAACTTGCGGCAGATGCCCTCAGGACACAACCACACTCTACTACATATGCTCTGGACCTGCCCCTCCTTGACACCCTACTGGGAGTTTGTTTTTCAGACAATATCTAATGCGACAACCTTGTAATATGTAATGCAATCTGATATCTGACCAGAGGACTATTAGGTTGTTTCTAACCAGATATCCTATGAATAACAATAAGTTATGGTTGCACAAACTGAGTCACATATGAAATTCTGTCCCGCTCCTTCTCTTTCCCCTCAATCACCCTTGAGTGCACTTCTTAGAGCATTTGAGTTCCAAGCAATGTAATATAAATTTCTCAAAGTACACTGTCTGTACTCAACTTATTCCGATTAGGGAAAAAATTGGGAAACATCTTAACCAACCAACTGCTGGCCCACTCTGGTTGGGTGCTGGTCTGTCTGTGAAGGAAAATTAAAAGAATTTACCCTTCGTCCTGGGTCGGCAGTTCCACCTTAGGAGATGCTGGTCTCGGCGAGCCCAGGGTCCTTAAAATTCTTCACAATGGTAACACATCGCACCCCTTTGATATAGTATACATACATTTCCTAGTTTTCATATAAGCGTGTATTTTTTTAACTAGTTTTTTATTTCTTCTATGTGTGTGTGTATATGTATACATACATGTATATGCAAGTATATGACCATGATCCATGAACAGCACCCGAAGGTGTCACGATCATTCATTTGTATTTACTTGCATCTCAAGTCCAACACAACCCATTCAAAACCTTGGAAATCCTGACCATACACAGACCAAACAAACCCAACAAACTCAATAAATGGCCTGCCTGCCCGTTGTGTTCCAGTGTATGTACGCTTAGGCATATACTGTCAGGGTGTAAAGTTAGTCTTTCCCAAGGGCGATACACTTGGCGTCACAATCAGGTGTTGAAATGTTTGGCAGCTGCAGTTGAGGAAAACGGCAAGAAGTAAATGTTTTAGCTGTTAGTAAGGAAGTTAAACAGAGTGGATTGGTATGTGAGGGAGAAAAAGTTAAATCGAGGGAGCACGCACACAGGCATGAGCCAGGACAGCTAGGAGTGGGTGGAGACTGGAAAATAAAGGTTGACTTGTTTGAGCAGTTAACTGTGATGGCAGAAATAGTTAGCACTAGCCTACGGCCGGATATGCTCCTGTGGTCTGAGGTGCAGAAGCTAGTTTATTTTATCGAGTTCACGGTCCCCTGGCAACACACACACAGTAGCACGGTGGTTTAGTGGTTAGCACTGTCACCTCACAGCAAGAAGGTCCTAGGTTCAATTCCCAGCCCTAGTCCTTTCTGTGTGGAGTTTGCATGATCTACCAACACTTTATGTCCAGCCCAGACAGCTCAGTTGGTAGAGCATGAGACTCTCAGTCTCAAGGTCGTGGGTTCAATTCCCACATAGTGTAAAACTGTAACTTGTAAGTCGCTTTGGATAAAAGCATCTGCTAAATGACTGTAATGTAATGTAAGAAGAGCAAGATTGGAGGGCTCGGGTACAGCCGGTAGAAGTTGGCTGTCGTGGTTTTGTGGCAAACTCTGTTTTTGCACTCCTAAGTGAGTTGGGCATTTGCAGATGGAGCTTGAAACTTGCGGTTAGGAATATGGCGCTAGCAGCGGAGCGAGCAAGTGAATGGTTGTGGATAAGGAGGAAGCATGCTAGCTGGGGAGCCCGCTAAGGTAAGAGCCGCTGGGTGTGTGTGGCCTTGTGGGTAGCACTGTGTATCTCATAGTATAATACTGAGTAGAATAAAGTAGCGTAGCATGTTTGGCTGTATTTATGGGATGACCACCCCTTTCCCTAGCCCGGGATCATATCCTATTGGGGTTATCCCACCCCAACCTCCACCCCTTACCCTAAACAGGGTTTGAATCCTCCCCTCTCTTCACACTCACATGCACTGTCTAGCTGTGTTGTCTAGTTGTGTTGTCGTATCAGATAAGACAGGCTTGTACTGGTATGGCTAGGCTAATGCTAGGTTGATGGCAGACATTAGATGGCAAGAGTAAAGGGGAGTTGTGAGGTGGTGGCATAGAGGGAGGTTGTTCCAGGACGCTTGAATACACAGTTAAGCCTTCTTGAGGTGTCGTGGGCCTAACTTAACGAAACATCGGTGAAGGAAGGTGCCCACTGGATAACCCCATTGACATGCCACATACCGCTGTTGGCTAGGGTAGGTAACTGGTGAATGGTGCCATCTGAGGAATGACTCTGTAGATCTATGACGATGTAGCCTGATGTTTGCTATGATGTTTCATCTGATGGTGGGTATATCACTCGTTTGTTTTGTTTTTTTCATCTGAATTGGGCTTCTACAAGTGTTTACCTTGGTTTATGACACAATGGATAGTAACATCTTGTCCTGTGTATTAATGAATGCCAAAGAAGAAGTGGTTACATATTGTTACTGCTGTCAACTCTTTTTTTTATTGATTTTGAATAGGTTTCATTGGCTTTTTAGGGTTATAAGATCTACTTAACTCATAAAAGGACCTAACAAACTTTAAATTCAAGGGAAAAAAATGGAATGAAACCCATTCACAATTTCATTTCATCCATTTCATTCTAAATTTGGGAACATAAGCCCATCGAATCAAAAGCTGAAAACAAAGAGAGCCAGGTCTATCTGAACAAAGTCATTACGAGAAAAATCCTGGAGCTGCTCCAATGGACAGGGAATGGGAAGCCAATAAGTAAATTCCGTTTTTAGGATGGAGTCTGGTTTATGAAGCTGTTGCAGTGGGTTTTGTTTATTAGTTGACGGGGAATAAATTGGTTTCATTGATCTGCCTGTGTAATTAAATGCTGATTAGAAAACAGAACACACAGAGTGTCCTTTAATAGAAGGTGCTTATAAAATGTTTGTGTTCCCTGCCATGTGTTCTCACTTAGCCATGCATCTCTGTGCAAGGGCGTCAATTCAGTAAACCTTAAGGTGTGGCAAAGTTGCTGCTACCAAAACCTATTTCTGACTACATTTCTGAGGACAAGTGCAGCAATGACTGATGACTAGCAAGATATTATTTGGTCAGTGTAATAGAGGCAATATTGGTCCTGAATGTGCCCTGGCGTGATTTTTAAGCTTGCCTCTATGGGGGCAAGCTTCTAGGAATAGGTTTTGCAGTTTGTCCCAAGTGTCACCGAAGTGTGTCCCTTTTGCGCAGGTGTGAACTGGCCAACGGATTCACTAAGCCCCCTTTGAACAGAAAGTAACTGCCTCAGTTGTTTACGATATATGTTTTCTATGGTTAAAGTTATTATGAAGTAGGTTTTCATAATTATCTTTAAGTTCCTGTGATACGCAACAAAGGCCATGCGCTGCATTTGAAGTCCCATCATCGGGAGTGCAGTACCACAAAGTGGTCATCCAATGTTGCTTTCTACCACGCCATCACTTAAGCTCCTCTGGCTGAATCTCGCCCGACACTCAATAAGCCCCAACAGACAAGTAAACATCCCTCTCTCTTCCCCTCTCTCTCTCTCTCTCTCTCTCTACCTGCCCGCCTCGCTTTCTTTCGCTATCCGTCTCTGAAATGTGTTGACAATGTGTTCTCAGTTTGTACTCCCTCCTCTCCCTTCCAAAAACCATCATTCCTCTAACCTCCCCGCCCCCCTTTTCCGACCTTTTTTCACTCACTCCCAAAAGGCGAGTCGACATCCCTCCTCCCCCTCTCCGTCCTTCCCCCTCTCTTGACTTGCTTTTGAACCAGCCTGGCTGTCATCACTTCTGGACTGACCGAGCTTGTCACAGTTGATATGTCTGCCGACGACAGTAACACGTCTCTGTATCCATCTATCCCACCATCCATCCATGCATCTCACTCCTTCCCAAAATGGCAGAGTTGCCTGTCAAATCCAGGCCTCTCTATCTAAATCTAGTCTGCATGTGGCCGTGCATCAATCCATGTCACTTTTCTTTTCAGGGAATGTCTCCCTCACTCTGTCTACGCCTCTATCCATCCACGCTTCTCACATGGCCTTTTCATTAACACATGAACACATTTTCATCAAAATAAATGTCTGTTTTGTGACTCTCTATCATGGATTCAACCTTGAGCCAGTTCATGAAAGCTTTTGCATTTGCTGTCCTAAACACCTGATGCCAGGTAGGTCTTTCCAGCAGCAGCAACAGCTGTTTGAAGAAGAAGAAGGAGGACTGTGTAGTTAGCATGAACATTTCTGGGTAGACTCACATTACAGAAACTCAAACTTCATCAATAGGAAATCCAAGGACAAAAGCTTCACAGTACTGGACACGCTGATTGACAAGTGATCTCTGGGAAGGCCCTCCCTCAATCAATCAATCCATCCATCTATCTATCCCTCCTTACATCCATTCACCCCTCCCTCCCACGTTTTTTCCTCAATCATTCATCCATCGATCTCCCGTGTCCTTTTAGTGAGTGTTGCATGCATAGCACCGCTCCCCGAGGCAGAGACCAGGCTGGGAAAGTGTGAAGTGTATCAGCAAGCAAACTGGCTGCCAAGCGATTGTTGCTATGCTACGGTGAAAAAAACAAAAACAAAGTCCAACTCATTGAAGATGAGTTATCTTTTAAACTCTTGTTCTGCACACCGCGGGGCTCCCAGTGCTTCCGAGGTGTGTCCTCAAAGCTCCA
The DNA here is from genome assembly GCA_900323365.1 of Monocentris japonica. Classification (NCBI taxonomy): domain Eukaryota; kingdom Metazoa; phylum Chordata; class Actinopteri; order Trachichthyiformes; family Monocentridae; genus Monocentris; species Monocentris japonica. The sequence goes on along the minus strand of OOFE01018916.1, from coordinate 26,985 downwards.
AATCCATTGATAGCGGTGGGGGATTGTGTGTCTTCTGTTTTGGCTTGACAGTAGAATTGCAGACACAACCTCCCATCTATCTATCCCTAGTTATCATACTCTCCAAGCCCCATCCGTCACCATCCTCTGTGATGTAGTGGTAAAGTGGGTAAATTATGACCTCAGGTCGTGATCATCATAAGGCCACCAATTAAACATTGCATGTTTATTAAAGCCCCAGTAGGTAATCAACCCATTGAAAGTCATTCTGGGTAAGAGCCACAGCAAAATGTAATGGAGATGCATTCACATTAACACCGAATTCATGTTTGACTACTTGAATTAAAAGGCAGTTTTTCACTCTCACGTCCGTGGTTTTGTTATAGAATAACAGTGACAACTAAACATGACATTACATGTAGGTGTGACATCTGTTAAATTGTGAAAAACACAAACTGTCTCCTAAACAGCGGCGAGTGAGCGCTTCATCCAGAGAAAGCTGGACCGACCAACATTAGGTCTTTCTACAACTCCCCCTTTTGGCATCCTTTGGTAGGAAGCAATAATGTCCGGTAAACATGAGCCAGCTGTGTGCGGTTTACCGACGGCATTAAAGCTTATTGCTCGTGCTTTAACCTTGCTATTGTTTGTGAAAACGGAAGACCGCCAAATAACTTTTGGATTGGGGCTCTTGAACCTCCTCGCCTAAGCCAATTGAGAAGAAGAGCGAGGCGTCTTAAACGTCAGGAGAGGCCACAAAATCTCGAAAAGCTTTGTTGTTTGCTCTCATAAGCACTGGGTCGTAATCCTGAGTGGCATTTTGTTATACTTTCAAAGCCATCAGTGGAAATCACTGTATTTAGGGATCCACTTTACTGGATCACAGCTTTTCAAAAAGCCGTTTAACAGGAGGTATCTTTTTTACTTTCTCCCTCTCCTTTTATCTCTCTATTTACCTCACTCCTTCCTCTCTCTGCAACTATCATTCCTATCCTTCCCCCTCTATCTCTCCTGGCTTTCACTTCCCTCTCTTTTCACACGTTCCACTCTGTCACCATCCTTGCTGGATTGCATTTTTGATACATTATTTATCAATCTAACTCCTACTTATTCCTATCACTTCATTCAGTCTGCTCTGTCACCAATAATATCTTTCTCTTCTCTTTGTCCTCCTCACTCAGCTTCTGCTAAATCTCTGTTCATCATTTTGTATTTTAGCAGGCAAGTTGCCATGTTTCTTTCAGCAGGGATCTAGTAGAGGGTAACCCAAACTAAACCCTGTTTAATTAGAATTTTTATTTGCGGAATAGTATTTGCTCACCTTTTTAGCCTGACATAAATCTTTATGAGGTAAAATCCATGGTGTAAAGCATAGAAGGCAGTATCAAACTGATGTACGTTACGTGACAATAGGGATTTTAAATTCATGCTCTTCTGAAAATAACACATTATCTCATTAACTGGAAAAAATGTTTTGTTGTGTTATAATTAAGTTGTGACCTCAAGAAAAAGTTATTTATATCAAGATATTTAAATCGTGATCTCGAAATAACGGGATTAAAAAAAAGAAAAGTGAAACCATGGCTGCTCTTGGCTTCCGTACATTATATCATTTTTTGAATTTTATTTACCACTACATCGCATGAGTATGTCACATCTAGGATCTGCCAGTGCCAGCTTTTGAGATGTCTCCAACAATGACGACATAATTGTTTGGTATTCAGCAAAATCCTTCAGGTTTATATGATTTAGATGGTCATGCTATGTGGGACATTATGCTGTCATGGTAGCATCTCTCTGTGTGTGTAGACACATTCTTGAGACCACACCAACTCTAGTGTAACAGAAACTTCCCTTACACCACAGGTTCCCCTCCAGAGGATCTGATTACATCTTGGAGCACCTTGCTGCATGAATTTGTATATCAATGAGGAAAACTGGTTTTCTTTGAACTAAAACTCCTTAATGCTTTCAGATACTATCATCCATGTATGATGAGATAGAAATATTTGCTTATGAATGCATTCAGTAGCTTAATTCATCACCTCATCACCTCACTGGTTGTGTTTAATATATCATGATGATTATGGTAGCACGATCGATGTGTGTGTGAAAGACACACTTAAAGACAATGAAAGTGTATGAGGGAGCGTGTAGAAGTCACCACAGCAAGAACCCCACCATCAAAAAAGTCTAGAATTGCAAATTAAAGCATTGAAATAGAAACAATGTGTCCAGAATCAGAACTGGAACTAAAACAGACAGACATAAAGAGCTGAATCCTCAAGTGGTCCCCAATCAATGCTGCTACAAAAATATTAAAGGGCAAACACTGGTAAATTAAATTCCTTCAAGGTTTAATTCTGTTTTTCTGTATCTCTAGAGAAAGTGTGTGTGTAAGTATAGATGTAGGTGTGTGTGTGCGCGCATCTTTACAGCTTGATAGGAAC
>OOFE01018916.1:10862-24536 GCA_900323365.1 Monocentris japonica | reverse complement strand
TCAAAAGGATTGTATTTGAACCCTCCCCTGTGTGTGTGTGTGTGTGTGTGTGTGTGTGTGTGTGTGAGGAGGCCATTTGTTATTTGACCCAGAATGCTGCCAGGTCATTGAGCTGAGTTTGATGGAAGCAGCACATGGAATAACCAGGAATAACTTCTTGTCTCTCTTGTTAGTTTTATTGTGCTGAAAACCATTGAAAGGTTCTATATGTAGCATTGATCATCAATAAATCATTACCATTATTACTGTATACAAATGAGACCATCACCGAGAAGATTGGCAGCCTCTACGCTGCATTTTACATTGTGTGACACTGGGTTGGATTTGGTTGGATTGCTTTACGGCACAAAACAGGAAGAGGGCGCTGTTCTTCCAGCGCTAACGGAGCTAAAACTTTCAGAGTTTCTGTCAATGGCAGATGGTGGAAGAAGAGATGTTTAACTTTTTCAGTAAAGCCAAGCCAACAATCGGTCCATCTTTGCTTTACTCCCACCCCCCTTTCATGAAAGAGCTTATGTGATTGGCTGAGTGGCTTTACTGCTGTAACTGATAGGGAAGCTGTACAGGCAGACAGTACAGTGCTGCAACAACATGGTATCAGATAAAATACAGTGGTTGTGCAAGTTTAATTGAAAATGTAGTGACATGTAAAAAGAGCCATCTAGCTAGCTTTAAGTTAATCGCCTTCCTTGATAGAAATAGCACAAGCTAAAAGTTATTTTGCTAGTCTAGTTAACTACCAAAGCAAACTAAATTTGTTCTGAACGGACCTCATATGCAGGCCACTTAGTTACCAAACAAGAGGAGCATTCATTATTTTACAAGATTGCTAGCCAGTTTAGCTTGTAGTTTCAAATCCTGTCAGGGTGACTAATATCGCTGTTAGCTATTTTCTGAATTAATCTCTTGCAGTTTCTCCTTTAAGTGTAGCATGTCCTTGTGCTCAAAAATAAAAAATGTATATGTCTTAATTTGTGTATTATTTTCTCAACCTTCATTTCATTTTATAATGCTGGTGACTAGTAGTTCTCGTGCCTACCTATGTTGAATGCACTTATTGTAAGTCGCTTTGGCTGAAAGTGTCTGCTAAATGACTGTAATGTAATGTAAAATAGCAAGACTGGATCCCTATCAGCTCCAGGGCTGCTCCTCTCTAGCTGACCCTTGACCTCCCTGTGGAGGAAGACGAGCAAAAACGGGAAGCAATTTTAGATCTTAACTAGATTTTTGATCCTTAAAATGTAAATAATGAGTCAACAATGACATCAAAATCAAATCCAAGAGTGCAGCATCCACCCCTGTTTGACATGCAGTCGCTCCAGCCGTCACACTGACTTTAATAGACTTTTAGGCAGCAGTCACCGAGTCTGCACTTGCATGATGCTGTTTGTACATGTCAGCACAGTCAATAGGGAAGCACTGTGATTTCAGTTGCCATCACTATCTTTTGCTGAGGCCTTCTCATCGCTCCTTGATGTCTTGGGTCCCTGCGGTGAGTTGTTTCTCTCATCGGTGGTTACGTTTACATGCATGAAATAACCCAGCTGCAATAACCACGCTCCAGTTTAGGTCTTATTCTGTTTACATGAACCTTTGACGCCCTGCAATTGAGTTTTGCTGTTGCCATGAACAAACCAGTTAACAATATTTCCACAGATAGAAAAGTACCAGCAAAAAAATATGAAAATGTTCGGCCGCCGGTTATCCCTCCCTATTTGACTGAGTAACAGCAGGTTGCTTACATGGGAAAAGCAATGATGATGCAAATAAGTAATAGTAAGTACTGGCTGTTTTTTTGGATATCAAAGTGTACAAATAATGCATGTGAGTTTGTACTGACAGCAGAAACGCAAAGGGAAAGCAGTAAGATGTTTTCATGCCACGGTAACCTGTTTAACATGGGAGTAAACCAGGTTTCCCATATTAGAGTGTGAGCTGGGTCAACCCAAAACCGCGTTGCTACAGTAACCGGGTTAAGGATGCAGTTCTAGGCGCATGTAAACACAGCCACTGGTGTCATTGTCCATCCTGCTGTCAGTCTCGTCCGCAGCCTGAGTCGAGTCGGTTTAGTTGTCGGTGTCAATCACTGTCAGCCTCACTAATATCATCCCGCAGCTGGAGTGTCTTGAAGGAGGTGCCACCCTCTTCTTCCTCCTCTCCGCCTCTCTTCTCTTTTTGGACGCCTCAGCATCACCGTCTGCCTCAGCATCACTGTGTCTCTCTCCGGACATAGGCTGGAGAGGCTGGAGCTGTAGGAGGAACTCAGTGGGCTCTGCTCATCATCATCATCTGAATCACCCATTTGGAAATAATCGGACTGCCGACAGAGTCAGTCGGACAAGCAGGGCGCAATGGTTTGCAGCAGCAGTAGTCGGCCTGTTTTTTGTGTCTGGTTATGTTATAAATAAATGCTCTAACAGTTGATTAAAAAATAAAAGATGTCCTGTGCAATTGCATCATGTTTTTTATGACATCGGTGTGTTACCACTGTTTTATAAACACAATAAGCTGTGCAGGTAGTGCAGATATAGTGCCGGCTGAAGTGTGGCAGTAGTAGGTAGATCATTGTTCATTGTTCAGTCACTGAAGGGAGGTGCGTGCGTGCGTGCGTGCGTGCGTGCGTGCGTGCTTTCTGGTCTGAAACAGAGCAGTTGCTGTACCAGACTGTGATGCAGTTGGTAAGGATGCTCTCCATGGTGCAGTGGTAGAAGTTCACCAGAATCTGAGGAGACAGATGGACTTTCTTCAGTCTCCTCAGGAAAAAGAGATGCTGGTGAGCCTTCTTGACCAGGGTCGAGGTGTTGAGGGTCCAAAAGAGGTCCTCGGAGATGTGGACGCCCAGAAACTTAAAGCTGGCGACACGCTCAACCTCCGTGCCGTTGATGCGGATGGGAGTGTGTGTGCCGGCTTTGGACTCCCTGACTCACTGTGACTTTATCAGAGTTAACAGCTAGCCCTAACCACTTTTAACCATGGACTCGTGGTTTATTGTGTAATTGGGCATATGGATGCTCAGCAAACTTTTACCACGAGGAGCTAAAAACATCTGGAGAACCCCCAAACCAAAGAAAATTCAATCATGTTACTGTCAGAAAATATCTTACATGTTTTAAAAATATTAATACTGAATATTTTGAGGGTAATTCTCACCTTCCAAAACCAAACTTTTACACCCTTCAACTTTTTAATCAGTGCTTAAGACTGTTTAGAGCCTTTAGCCTTCTTTTACTATTATGAAGGACAAAATGTTCCAGAAACGACTTTTTTTTTTTAAAAAAAGAGGCTTTCTGGAGAATTTCACTAAAAGAAAAGAAACATGTCTTTCACCATCTCATTTAGGGAACTAAATGATGCCCTTGGGAACTTTGAGTATTTTTCTTCATTTTCATAAACCGGAGTTTGATTTAGAGCTTTCTGAAATTGGATTCATTTGATGCTCACTTAAGCACTGATGAACTCAAAATAACCTCTGTATGTACCTGTCAGTCTATGTGTATATGTATGTTCTCACAGGAAAATGCATCCCTGCCTCTTTCCTTCCAGCAACAATCCCATTACAGGCTGGAACTGCTGAGTTATTGATTGGGATTGGACGTGTGTGTGTGTGTGTGTGTGTGTGTGTGTGTGTGTGAGACAGATAGATACTTTGTGCAGACGACATGTGTTTCTGTGGATTCAATCATGCATATGCGTTCGTTATTTCTAGTTAGTGTTGATGAGTTTTTGATTTACTTTATTCTGTCTTTACGTTACATGCTGATAGAAAGCCATAAAGAGAAGTAATGCAGTTTGGCCTGATCCATGTCAGTGTGTATGTGTGTGAGTGATTGCAACAACATTGGTTGTGCTTTACCAAGTGGATCAAAACTGCCTTAGTGACTGAATGAATAGATTTAAACAGGGAAAAGCTCATACAAACTTTATTCAAAAACACCATTAAACTCAATGCAAAACCAATTCCAATCCAATTGGTTGGTTATTAAAGCTGGAGCCATTAAGAGCTTAGGAATTATTTCATGAAGGTCAATGGCTGCTCATTCAGCCTGTAATTAAAATAATAATTTGCTTATCATTTACATTTTCAACATACATACCTCAAAATTAGATTGCAATTCATGGTCAATGGGCTTTTGGTAAAACTCGAGTTAACCACGATTGCAACTCAGATTTATTTTTCTGCGTTGTGGTTTTTGAGTATTTTTTCTACTTTCAATTATTAATAAAGAGTGAGAGTTAAAGATTCAATAAAACATTATTGTAGTGTTTTTTTTGTGAATAGAACTTTAATACTTTTAAGAAAAAGATTGGCAATACATGAAATGAAACAAAGACACCACATTGAAAATATGCCAGAAAACACTGTTTATTGCGCTGTTTATTTCATCTTGAATGAAGTGAGATTATGTCTCGAAGCACCTTAGCTATGGTCACAAGGACAGCTCAGATGGGCCTGGACATGCTGAGGGTTGTGGAGTGTTCAATGTTAAGAGTCTGGGTCTCATTTGTTTGACATTATGAATTCAATTTTGTTATTTCACAGAAGTGCACTGTTGTAATTGGGGATGGTAGCACCGGCGCCCACTTTTCCCTCCTCTCATCTTCTTTTTAAGTTGTGAATCACTGTATCCCCTCAAATGCCCTTATATTGCAACACTTAAGGTAAAAGACAATTCAATCATTCCCACCCACTCTAAGACATTAGGTAAAATAAAGCATAGACATAAAGCATATAACATAAAACATCAAAGAAGACAAAATCAAATGCATACAATGTGCATTGCAACCAATAAAATTGTTTCAATGCTGTGACATGTGTTACCTTGTTTCCAGTAAGTCTGTTTGAGCCGTTAAGCTAGCTGACCTAACCTTAACTATCAATATTAGAGAAAATAGAGAGTGGTTAATTCTTTGCAAAACCAGGAAGCGAGCCTTCTGTGAAATATGCAGATTTGCTGCTGTCAAACAGCTGGTAACTTTCTCCAAATGTGGAGATGACGACTTTTAAAGTCCACAATTAAGTCCACCTCCAATTTGGTCATTGGAGGTGGAGTTTAAAGTTTTAACATTGTGTGGAAGGTAACAGGGAGTTGTATTAAAGTTCACCTTTTGAAATTGTATTATTTTTTATCAATGGAGGAAGCAGCTTGTGTTGTCAGTGTAGGTGCACGTCATTATCAAAGTGTGATATCTTCATAACTTGGCTTGGATTCTGAATACATTTTTTTTGTCAACATCACTTGCAGGAAATAGCAGTGGCAGGAAGGATATGGCAGGAAGGGGAATTAATATTAAACCCTCAGGAAAAATACCCTAAAGCAAGCCTTGAAGCCTAATTATAGAATGCAAGCAGTTGTAAATGTAAAGATCAAATGTCCATACTAGTTTAATGTGTTGACATACATAAAAAGGCCTGAACACACACACACACCCACACCCACCGAGCACTGAAAAGAAGCCAATAGGTATCAGAGACTCACCTGTAATGAATTCTCAAATCAAATCAGCATCGACTGGACACAGATGGTGGTGGAGTAGCATCAGTTGTTAGTGTGTGTGTGTGTTGTGTTTGTATGTGATTGAGATTCAGTTTTGTGTGTGTGTGTGTGTGTCTGGTTTGGGAGATAATGGTTAATTGGATATACCTCTGCTAGCAACAGTAACCCGATTCTCTCAGAAATATTAGCATGGTGGGAATCAATAAGCTCTGCAACCTGAGCTGTCTGGGATAAATGTTTCATACCACCTGCCTAGTTGAAATTCAGACAGATTTGCTCAACATGCACACAGAAGCACTTAAAAAGACATTCAACACTGAACCCCGTTTTTTGGAGCTGTAAACATATTTTTATGACTTCTATATGGTGGGACCTGTCAATACTGGACATGAATTCAACATTGCATATATATAATTTCACCTTTCGGGACCAAAGATTGTAAAAAAATGTCTCGGTTGATAATTTCAGCTCGGCTGCGTTGCACTGGGCAGAAATTTGAAAAATCTCTCCGCTCGTGACTGGAGATGTGCGGAGACTCTGCTTTAAATGTATTCTTCTGTTGGTACAACAATGGACACTACATCCTATTTTCATTCTCAAATGTAGTACAGCAGAAGTGATGAAGTGTATTGTAAAACAAAATGTATGTCTCTAGCTCAACCTGAGATCATTCCTTGTGTCCTGTGGAGGCTTAGTGAATTCCAAACATTGCCTCCTGGGAATGGTGCAGCAGGAGTTAAAACTATACTGCAGGCCACACCCACAGCAAATGGCATACACTCCACACACTATTGAAAAGCCAATTTCATACAAATGGTGGGATTTAGGCATGAACACACAGACTGATAATGTAGAATATATCCTATTTGTTATTTTAAAGTGGAAAAATTGCATAGTGTAGCTGTAACCATTGCATGCACATGGAGTTTCTCCATCAGCTGCATTTAGTTAATTGGATGAACCACTGCAAGCCTTCAGAATAACCAACCTGACTGGAATCAATAACTGCTAGTAGGAAAATACCTGAGCTGGATACAGTAAATGGTGCATAGTTGAATGTCAGAGCTGTTTAAATGCTTAGTCAGCATGAAGTCAGAAGTGCCTTCAGTGTATAATTTAGACATGTCAATCCACACTCAATTTATCTCTTAATGACATTGCACGTTAGAACCGTGACTCTGTTTCCCAGCTCAATATCGATCAAACTTTCTAAGATCATAGGAATAACGTGAAGCATTTTAATGTGAAAGTCTTTTTTTTTTAACCTTTAATTGGATGCGTCGTCGCTAGGAGGGAGAATCCTTCGGAAATATCAACATGATGGAAATCGATGGCCTCTGGTAGGAGTCCGCCTGCTCTGCCCAGCTTTAATACTGCATACCCTCATATAAAATTCAGAGTTATAGTTTTAATCTCAGCACGGGAGTAAAAATATTTGCAGCACATTGTTAAGGCTGCTCTGTAAATTTTCTGCATGATTTCTCAGTTCATTAAACACTTCAGCTGTGTGGTTTTTAAAAGCCACGTCAGCATAAATTTAACTGCAATTCAGACGTTTAAAACAAAAAAGGTTGGTTAGATGAAATATGCAAAAGCATGGAAATCGGACCCATCAAGTCTGAAACCGTAACGCGGCTGGCTAATTGGATTCTTTGAGATATGAGCATATGATGGAGCCAATAACCTGCACTACGAACCTGCCAGAGCTGTCGCAGCCCCACCGCTTAGTTAAAGAGCGGATGTGTTGGTTTCTCCTCATCATGCAGCTCCAGGCTGCAGCTCCACGTGGAAGTGTTTTAATTATAAGGGCTGAGACCAGAACTATTTTTTGTTTTTTTTGTCTTCTCAACTCATTTATAATTTAGATTTCCAATAGAAATCTGTTTCCAATATCTCAATTAAAAGATGAACAGACACATGAATGAAATGTTTCATTGTTGTTTGTCTCCTGAATGAGGAAAGTTACCTTTCCAGTAAATGAAAGAGCAAGTGGATTATTGAATGTGCCCCGACTTGCCAGGAGGAATATCAATGTGATTGATAGTGATTATCCGTTGGAGATCTGCTTTTCCTGTCCACAATAAAAACCGTACGCTGCGCAGTTGAGACGAGTATTGACCTGATGTATGCAGGTGGATAAAAGCTCGCTTTTCAAAGCACTTACGGGGAAAATCCACACGAGAGAGCAAACTCGGTTACTTGGACGAAACCTCTGTTGGCAAAGCGAATCCATCAGTAACATTAACAAATAGATATTGATTAACCATTTGGGGTGTGTTTCTTGTGCCCAGGAGAAGTATTGCTTACCGCTTAGCTCTGTTACCCTTATTTAGGCATGCAGATAGCAGTTCCTGTTGGAGGCATATTAGTGGCGACCACACATGAGGAAGGGATCTCTTTGCTAGCTGTGGTTAATCCAATTCTGATCCAAATTCATGCAAAAGACACTGTAATGTAATTCCTGAGAGAGAGTGCTGGCAAGGAGATTCCTTTCAAAACCATTAGCATGATGGATATTGATGATGCATCAGAGATGTGATTCTCCGGGGCCAGGATAAATACAATGCTGTATACTGTTTATTTGAAATGCAGGCATTTTGCAGAGACAGTCCTGGGGGTTCTCCATTTACAGTGAATAGGAGAAATTCTGAAGACAACAGCATCAATGCACGAACAAGGCCGGTACCCAATCATCCAATCACGTCGTCATTTCTCCAGTCAAAGGTTTTGACTGGTGAAATGAGTAAAGCTTCAGCTCTCTGGTTTCTAGACGCGGGAGTTATTCATGTTGGCAAATATTGATTCAACTAAGAACATGAGAATGACATGAATTCTGATTTGTGTGGATTGTCAATTTAACTCTGTGCAGTTGTTGGAGAGTTTCTTTCTGTACACGGTAAAGCAAACCCAGTTGGTTAATTAGACGCGCCGCTGCCAGTGAAGGGGTTCCATCAAAAGACTCAGCATGATTTATATTGACAACTGCTTTCTCTACTGTTTAAATGTTTCATACTCTAAACTTCATTCACATATGCTCAGATTCACACACATGTAGGCAGCAGCTCCACGTGGAAACACTTTGTTATGGTTTGGAATGCTTTGTAAATGTCCTCACACCGCTTCATTCATTTCAGTTCATTTTGTTTGTGTTTTTATAACAGATATAAAGAATATTAAAAAAGCAATGTTTGTTTATGACAGCAACTGGACAGGGACAGCATAATCTAACGACAATATGGCACAAAATACAAATTCATCCGTTTCCCCAATCCAAACACCCTGGATGAATTTGGTCACGGCTTTGGTCAACGAGCACATCATGTATCCACCTAGACATAACTATAATGATTATTTCAATTACAAATTCTATTCCATTCAAATGCAAGCCATCTGTGAGTCCACTGGGAGATGCATGACAAGGATTTTGAAGAACAGTCCAATCCACTTTATGAGGATGCGCTGTGTCCTCCACATGGGTTCTTCATTTTGGGGTGATGGACACTACTCTTGTCTTGAACTGCCTATTTCATGAATGACTCTCTTCAGAATGGCACAGAGTAGGACAGCAGAACGGTATAACCACCCTCTCGGCGATTGAGCGTACGTTAAGGGCCGATGAAGTCTCGCTGAAGAGCCGCCCTGTTCAAGGCGTTGGAAGTCAGACCAAAATGAGGCTCACATGAGGGCTAGGCTCTCTGCAAAGGTGTCAGCACCTCGTAACCACCCAGTTCCATTGAGGGATCATGATTACTTTTGTGTCACTACAGACTAATATTTTTGTCATGAGTACATTATTGTTGTAGACCTGCTTTTGTATCAACATTTTTGAGGGTGAGATTTTTTATATAAAGTGCAGCTTCCCTTTATATTTCTCTGAACCCACAGTGTTGCAGCAAAATGTAACAGAAATATGTTTTACATTCATACCCAACATATAGTTTTACGCAAGGATTAACAAAAGTCATTATCCCAAACCTTGAGGAAAAACTGAATGGATGTATACCAAAGTCAGATATTTGTCAGCCAGTCCAATCATTCCTCTTCTTGCCTCTCCTGCTCTTTCTCCTCCAACTCCCACTGCCTTTTCTCTTTCCTCTCAGTATATTCCATAAGGTATTTCAACATCTAATGGTTTTTTTTTTTTTTAGTTATGGACCAGGATTTCCCTCAAGGACCTTAGGTTTTGATATGGATTCTCCTTGACTGCAGCCTAGCTCTGAAGACCTGCTGGGTTCTGATTTCTGATACTCTAGCTATGTCATCTGGTTGTGGACCTAGTCTGCTGCTGGACGGGCCCTCTGCAATGATGGCAATTAAGTTGCCCATAACTCCATGCATAGCCTCAAAGTATGGCCAGTTGGCAGCAACCTCTCTGTTCTCTGCCTGAGCCCATCTGTGGTAGTAACAATTTCTATTTAATATAAGAGCAAATCAAAGTACTTCTTACTTGATTAAGGGAATAAATACAAAGATCAATGGAATTACAAAGCATGCGTCTCAAAATCTCTGTCATCTTTGCAGAATATTCAACGTTTCAAAGTGATGGAAGGGTGGTTGGCTAGGGAACGTACATGGACAGTACTGGTTTGTGAGCAAGTGACAAGTGGACTCATGTAAATGAGGAGTTCGAGTACAAGTACAAGGTGGTTATTATATAAACATGCGGCTAATAATTGGAAATGCTGAATGGGAAATCAGAGAAAGTCATGGAACATATATAATAAATCTGCAATATGTTGTATCATAACAGTTTGGTGGACTTAATAAAGATTTTAATGGGTTTTGACAATGTCTGCCTGTCTAATTCAGCAGGAAACAGTACATAGTGAATGTGCTGCATTATATTAGCATTACGTACAGTTATTGCTCACAAATAAAAATGTCAGTGTAAATGATCAAGTGGCTACTCCTCAAGTATCCTGGGTACTTAAAAATCTCAAAATATGCAATTTGTTATAGTTGAGGGACAAGAAAATTATAACCAATCTTCTAGATCAGAAAAAGGAGTTCCAACACTTTCACAGAGGGACTTACAGTATTACCATCGTCAAAACCCTCCGAGTATTTTGATACCAAATAAAACATACTGGCCAAGAATTAGTGCTTGTAAGTATCAGCCCAAAAACCTGCAAATGGCCTAATTGTTCTCAGAAATGTGGTGTCTGAAGGCATAGTGTTCCAAATGCTAGAGAAAAAGAGGTCTCATCAGTAGGATCTTATCAGCAGATAATTACATGGGTGGCTGTGGTTGCAGGGGTATTTCATGGTATGTGTGTGTTTAAGTGGTAGAACAATGACATGTTGGCCCTCTTTGTCCACCTGAGCCCCTGATAAGGTCACATGAGCGTGGGCTGGTCTGAGGCATGAAACTCCCGTGCTGAAAGAGTCCCACTCTGGCCCCGGTTGATGCAGTTCCCCTAGTAAATATTGCACATTAATTTCCCTATTCTCTATAAAAACTCTAAAGTGCCCTTTCAATCTGACTGCCAAACAGAAATATCCTCAAAATGTCATTTCCTCTGTATCACTCCTATATAAAAGGGCTTTCAGAGGATGTAACATACCCTCTAGTGGCCAGTTTGGAGGCCCTCAGCTCTTGGCAACAATGGCAGTGATTGGTACTGCAAAGATGCGAGTTTAGAAATCCAAATGGACGAGATTTATTTTAAAAAAAACAGCTAGCGGACATTCATGATGAGTTTAGCTTTTGTACGCCCCCTGTGAAGACGTATCAAGACTGTGACCAAAAGGCCGCTGGTTCGAAACCCTGGACCAGCTGGGAAAATGAGGGTAGAGAAAGAAAACGATAGTAACGCTCTCCCATCCCTAAACAGCGTCCTTGAGCAAGGCACTTAACCCCCAGCTGATCCAATGGAGCTGCTCAGTGGCCAATGGTAGAAGACTGCGGCTCCCAGATGCGTGGATCAATCACAGGAAAAGAGCGTGGTGTTCAGTCGATTTTCCTTCCATGTATAAAGGTTGAAAGTAACGCCTCTCTACGAGCCTGAGACAATTCAAATTCCCCCCGTGCATGAAGCTGCTCCTATTCTGTCCATCATTAATCTGCACTAAAAATTAGAGACTAACTAGAAAGATGGAATGAATTGGGAATTACTGTTCTGCTTCACTGAGTATGAATTCACCAAGAAACAAATATGGATATCTACCCTCCTCCCTCTCTCATCCCTCTCCTCACCCCCTCTCTCTCACTTCATCTGTCCTCCCTCTAAACCCCCTGTCCAACTCTCTCTCTTTACCTCATCCATTCCTCTAATCCCTCTTCATCTCTCTTCCATCTGTCTTTTTCTTACCCTCTCCTCTGCCCTTCAGCTTTCTGTCCTTTTCCTCCCCATCCGTCCTTGGTCCACCTACCTCTCTCTCTCTCTGTCACTCGTCCAATCCTTTTTGCCCTCATCTCCTCTGCTCTCTATCCATTAACCTCTGACCAGTCCCATCTAACAACACCAGCTGGATCCTCTCACATCTCAGTGACTTGCAGTGACTCGTAAAAGGTGTGTGTGTGTGTGTGTGTGCGTGTGTGTGTGTGTGTTTACACCCATGTGTCTAACCCCTACCTGTTGGGCAGTGATGCGAGTGCAGCCAGTAACAATAAGGAGACACAGCGCAGTCTTTCTCCATTACACTCTGTCACCACATGTCTCCTCAGGGAGGGATAAAGAGCTACAGAAGAGGCAGCCAAACCTTTTTTTTTCAGTTTTGTAAGGTAAGTGAGAGATAGTAAGAGGAAATATGCATGAAAATTAATATTTGATTTTATTTTGTAGTGAATTATTCCATGTTGAAAAAAAGGCAAGCAGGTACTTTCAAAAGAAATAGCAGATAAATCATTGAAACGTTCTACAAAACAACATCTACAAAATATTAAAGGTGCTACATGCAGCATTTTAACATCATTAAATATGTACAAATTTTTAGACAGTATAAGCAAGACCACCGCGAAGACGACTGGCAGCATCTAGACTGCATTTTACCTTGTGTGCCAGCAGGTCAGATTTTGGCGGGAAATCTGTTGGATTGCTTTGTGGCACAAAGGAATATTGCTTTACAGCACAAAACAGGAACTGTTTTTACTGTGCAAATAATGCACAAATTTATTCCAGTTCCTCTATTCCAGCTGTATAGTTTGAACCTCATATTAGCTTACATGGTCAGAATACATACCGGCTTTTATCAAAGCTGCTATTGGCTCCTATCGTTCTTCTTGCTCTTCAAAACAAACAAACTTCCATCAAGTGAATTATGAGTTGTTAAACAGGGGACTTAATGTGCCAGCTTCTTCAAGGAGATGATAAAGGCCCAAAAAAGAAAGAAAAAATTGCTAATAAGTTACTGTGAAATTGTGGCATGGAATATCAGAAAGTGTTTAGTTTAAATTTAATTCTTAAATCAGCAGACGGGTATAAAAAATATTAAAAAAAAATAAAAGCATGTTAACATTTTTCCACGTGACACACTGTCCATCAGAACTATGCAATCACAAACCCTTTTAGCAGGAGAGGAGGTATTAAACATATTAGCCATTACAGAGGCTCAGGAGGACATTGCATGTAGGCACATTTTCCTTATTCAGAATCACTGTAATGAAATAAAGCTGAGTGGGTGTGAGAGTGCAACCAACCGTTCTATGAGACCACAAAGTCATTTATTTCCAAAGGAGATGCTCCAGAAAGTGTCTCTTGATGTCACTACAGTTTACAGCCTTGGTTGCGTTGCTTTTTACTTTGAAAGAGAAGTTCTTTTAGGGCGGCTTTCCCCGTTATGCATGGAAACAAATTTCGCCCACATAAAAGGCCTGGGATTGTTACACTATGCTGTTTCAATCACAAAGTCATTAGCAGGAGTAGGAGTGAAACAAAACAGAGAATTAATGCTTTATCATAATGGTTTGAATCTGTTACAACTACTACAAAATAATGTTCCTTTGGGTAAAAAAATACTCCAGAAATATTCCAGAAAGCAAAAAATACCTCTGGATGACATCAACATTAGATCAGAACTCTGGTTTTGGGAGATTTGTGGGAGCGAATCTCAACTGAACTATCCAAAATCAGAGAATTAACACGTGCAAATCCTGTTTCCAGGTGAATTTTAGGGTTTTTCCAGTTTCAAATGCCATGTTGGCAGTGTTGGTCCATGAGCAAGACACCAACCCCCCCCC
>OOFE01018915.1:3321-15279 GCA_900323365.1 Monocentris japonica | reverse complement strand
GGCTCTACCCACTCCGGTCCCCTCACGTAAACCTAGCATCAGTGCTCCTAGACGTTAACAAATCCTAGACATAAACAAACTCACACTCTCGCATTACGAAGGCGCAGATAGCTAGGTCCTGGCAGATATATAGGTGTGGTGTTTCCAGTACACCGTTTATTTGAAACCAGCGCGAGTGCAAAAAATTCTTAACGATTCCTTTTAGAATCTGAATTTTGGAACCGGTTCTAATTTGGAACCGGTTCTCGATGCCCAACCCTAGCTAACATTGGCCGTTGGTGTCAAAGGTCAAATTATTTGAACTTTGGTTGCAAACTGTACAGAAGGCGCAGTTGCGTCATCCATTGAAAGCAACGATCTTGCTCTGCACAACTTCAGCAGTTGGTCTGAACGCTAGTCTGGAACTGTTCGGAACACAGTCCAACCACAGACACTGACGGATTGCAGTTTCGATTCAATTCTGTCAACCCTTTCACTTTAAAGTATCGCTCAATTGAACCACCACTACTCTCTATCGCCGATTAATAGAACCCAATAGTGATTCAACCTATACCCAGTTCATGAAAGCTTTTGCATTTGCTTTTACTTCCCAGGAAAAGTGGGGTGGAGAGACTCATTCATGGTGCTCTTCTGATCCTGTAAATTGCTCTATATTTAGACTACATCACTCTCACTGCCTTTTTTCTTTTCATTTTTTTCATTTCCTTTTCCTCTCTTACCGAAAACACTGATATAGCAGTGGATAGTTATTTATAGACTGCCTTTGTTTTCCATCTTTCTCTCTCTTTTTGCCCCTTTCTCTTCCTGTCTGTGGTGATTTCTTCCATTAGTCTGTACACAGTGTTTCTCAACAATATTGAGGCCTGGCACAAACCAGTTAGCTGAGACAATTGGTCTGACCTGAGCCAACTGGTTATACTTAGGAAGATGAGAATAAAAGTCACTCAGTCACCAGTGTTTGTGTTCAGACAGTCTGTCTTTGTTTCTGTTTCCAGATAAGGACATCATCTACGTCTGTCCGTTCAGCGGAGCTCTGAAAGGCAAAGTGTTCATCACCAACTACAGACTCTACTTCAAGAGCTCAGACGCTGTAAGTCACAGTAAATGGACATGTGGAGGCATTGGTTGTGATTGGGTGTGTCTGTGTGTGTTCAACACATGGAGGCCATCACAGCCAACTAACCTACTACCAGTTGGGCTAAATAACAGAGCTGACAACCACACACACTAAAGACATGCATACAGGGGCGTCGGTAATGGAAGTGTTTCGGTGTCAGAGCTGTTTGATCCTCTCTTTGAGCTGCTTGTGGTGTTTTTAACATGGTGCACTATTACTTTGGTCTGTTATTACTGGGTTTGTGCCTTTTTTATATAACGTACAATGATCTAGAAGAGTGATTTCCTGTTTTTTGCCCACACCCAAAAAGTGAATTCATTTTTTATTTTTTTTTGGCTTGCTGTTATATCAACTAATCTTGCAGAATTTTGTTTTTTAGGCCACTAACCTACTATCCTACATTATGTCATTCAACCTACTTAATATATTTGAAGGGCTTGGAAAGGTTTTATCACGACTATTACCATTTCCTCCGGAATAATTCAGCCAATTGTATTTTCCCTCAGCCCATCTTTGGATTCTGAGTGATTTTAAAAAGAATCAATGAATAGCCTGGTGCCAAAAGCCCTATCCATTCAGATGCCTTGATTCCATTGTAAATGAGTAAATAGATTGAACTCATGCTGTCATCAACACCGACAGTAACACAGTGTTCACATGCCTTAGTATCTGTACTAGTTTCGGTCTGTCTCGAGTATCATGTTCAAGTGTCTTCAAGGACATACAAGCAATCCCTTTGGTTCATTTGAGAGGCCCCACCAGCATAGCTTTAAGGATCAACATCGTTGTGAACTTAAGCGAGTCACTATCGGATTAGACCATATGAATAGAGTATCACTGGTTGTGGTATTGACTGATAAGATTTAACATTGGATTAGATTATGCCATTATTGGTTGTTGTGTTGACTCATAAGGCTATGGGCAGTTCACTGTATATTGCATGGATTTTGTTGTTATGTTGCTGTTGGTTTTGCTCTTGAGTGTTTGATCATCAGGTGTCTGACACAAGAATTTAAATAAAACTCTTAATTTAATACAGTTATAATATGATGTCCCTATATTCTTGGTGTGAGTTTAGATAGGCTAGCATTTGTGATCACTGTTTGAGAGAATTTCTTTGGTTGCACTGTACACATTAACGTGTGTATGTGACACTCATATTCTGACCTTATGCTGACTTTTGTGGTGATAAAACAAAAAAAGTGTGTGTTTCTGTGTGTGTTAGGATTCGGCAGTGACGCTGAACGTTCCTCTGGGTGCCATCAGCCGGGTGGAGAAGATGGGTGGAGCGTCTAGCAGAGGAGAAAACTCTTACGGCCTGGACATCACCTGCAAGGTGTGTGTTTTTGAGAGAGTGAGATCTGTTGAAATGTTTGTGAGACTGGTAAACGGTTTAATTTTATTCACTATTTAATCAAGATGTTACTTCCTAATCTTAAATAGTGCAATCTATCCAGCTCCATCTTTGCTAACAAGTTGTCTAGATAACTACAAATCCAACAGCGAACCATGGCGACCGGCTACTGCTAATGGTAGCCAAGCTGAACTCTTACAAACAAAAGCACACGCTACAGTTTTGTAAAGCCACTTGAAATCAAGTTGTTGGACTCCGGACAGGGGTCCTCTGTCGATTGATCAAACTTTCCTGATTGGCTGTTCTTTGATCCTTAGAGATTCATTGTGTAGGGCTATAGCAATTATGGACTACTTTTATATTAACCAGTTTGCAAGTCAAAGATGATCCTTGGTTTAGGGTTATACGTATTGGTTAGGGTTGAGTTAGCTTAGCTTTATTGTTATGAATTAATCGCAATGTTAGGAACATTAAACAATAACATTACTAGTCTACATTACCGAACAGAAACTGTCAACAATAACACTACATACGTTAACCGTGGTGTTATCACATTGACTCAACAACAGAAGGTAATTAATTTTTTTTTTTTTTTTTTAAATCCAACATTGAACTTTGGATGTTACCGTCTACAAAGTGACATTACCCCAGCTGCTATTAGTCTATATATTCAACAAGTCATGTAATCATACATCAAGTGGAAAATAAATTTTCTCCCATGTGTTCAACGTTTGTTGAAAAATAGTAGTAGTAAATAAAGGTCTGAGTTAAGGGAAACTGTGGTTCTTTCAAGAGAACAATTCGAAAGAGCCAACTCTCAAAAAAGAAAGGCGACCACTTTATAGGCTATAGCTGCAGCTTTCTGCTTCTGCCATCGGACCTTCCTCCTCAGTTCAAAATGCACTGCCCCAAGCTTGCACCTGGGTTTACACTGCAAATTCACGCCATGGAAATTTCATTAATGCAATAAATTTTAAAAACAGCAATTGTTCACTATAATACAGTGTTTTAATATAAGTACAATATAAGGTCCTATATCAAATTTAAATAAGAATTAAAATGAACATCACAATGCCTTCAAATTTCACAGATGGGTGTCACACATTATCGGGCCAACCCTGGTGTCAACTTGTATGTTTTAACCTTTGTGTGTGTATACTCATGAAGTTGGGCATCTTCTCTTTCTATATCAGGACATGAGGAACCTGAGGTTTGCCTTGAAGCAGGAGGGTCACAGCAGACGAGATATCTTTGAAATCCTCTTTAGATATGCCTTCCCCCTCTCACATGGTCTGGTAAGCCAGCCGGTCACTTCCTCTACATAAATGACTGTTGTGTATTTCTGTTGTGTCTCAAATATGGCGATATCAAGACAGCCTCTGGCCCAGCAGGTGGAAGTGATTTGAAAAGATGATACATATTTAGCAGCCTAAGCTCCTGAGGTGCAGTAGGTCAATCCAAAGAAGCCCTGATAGCAATGGTGTTGTTGGCTTTTTGATTATATGTACGTGATGTAACCTTTTTTTTTTTCCATGCACTTGTGTATAACACACTTTGTGTATTGATAGCTGCCATTTTTTGGGGCGAGCAAGGGGTTTGCACAAGCTTCATGGTCGGAGCCCACTGCTGAAAGAGAAACACCGGATTGATCTTTGCCAAGACCCACCTGGACAAGCCTAAATCCTTCAGGGAAAATGTTCTAGAACTAGAGCTCTTTGGCAATGCAGATCAGTGCTTTGTTTACCGATAACGAAATTAAGCTTTTAAAGAAAAGAACACCCTACTCACAGTCAAATAGGTCGGAGGTTCCATAATGCTATCGGCCTGCTTTGTTGCCTCGGGTACTGGACGCCTTGAACATATTAAGGGCATCATGAAAATCAGAAGATTACCATGGCATTTTGGAGAGAAATGTGCTACTCAGTGTCAGAAAACTGGGTGTCAGTTGTCATGGTTCATCCAACAGGACAATGACCCAAAACACACATCAAAAATCACTCAGGAATGTTTCAAGAGAAAACGTTGGACTGTTCTGGAGCGGCCAGTGATGAGTCTTGATCTCAATCCCATTGAGAAACTATGGTGAGACCTGAAATGTGCAGTTGGTCAAAGGAATCCTTCAAACATTGAAGAACTGGAGCGGGTTGCAATGGAAGCGTGGGAGAACCTGCCAGTCACGGGTCAGTGATATGCAGTAAACAACAACTGGCGTAATGCTCCTTTCGCCTGCACTGGAACAGCACTAAAACCAAGTGTGTAGATGGATAGGTCTGTCTGATGGCGACTCCTAACTCCTGGATTCGGGGGGCATTACCCATATTTACAACAAAAATAACTTAAAAAAGTAGCCATCTGGAAAGGAGTCTGTAATCAGCTATCTGTGGAAAACAATGTTTTTTTTGTGAGAAGGTTTTATTATCTGCTAACACAGTCTCTATACCTAACACCTCTATAGTCTCTACATGTAATACCTCTCTCTTTGTACCCCACCCCCATCTAGTCTATGTTTGCCTATCTGAGTCAGGAGAAGTACGAGGAGAACGGCTGGAACATGTACAAACCCATGGAGGAGTTCAGACGGCAGGTGAGGAGGAGGATGAAGCTCTTATGTTTTTGGATGGGACTTTCTTTCTTTCATGACCTGCCTTTAAGACTTCTGCCAGACATGATTTCAACTGTTTCTTGGTTTGTACTGCACTCGATCTATTGGAGACCGATCTCCAGACAGAAAAACAGTTAAAGGGATATACTGACAATTTGAAATTTTAGTTATTTTCCTTCGTGACAGCACTGGCCAAAAACGTTTGCACATGTGACCTTGAGCTAAGGGGCAAGGCTAGCCACATATTTACAGCTAGCTCTACAGCTAGTCTAAAACTTGTTAAGAAGTCACTTGGGAAATTAAAAGACACAGGTCGAAACCTCCCCCAATGGAAGAAGTGTCTGCTGGGGAAAAAGGCAACTAAATACATTTTAAAATTTCAAGGTATCCCTTTATCCCTCCACACCCATAGCGCCCATGAAAGTCTTTGCAACATGAAAAGTCAGTGATTAATCACAAATACACACAATTCTCGTCAATGAGACTGCTGATATAAACATGTTGCCATCTTACAATTTTGGGTGTAGCCAAATGAGAGTTGGACAAAAGATTACAGCAAATCTGTCAACCTTACTATATAATTTGGTAATTTGGATGATAGTGGAGAAGGGTAAGCAAAATACAAATTTGACACAACCAAATCAAAACTTTTATCTTACTGTTAAAAGCCTCAGATTTAGATTTAAACTAAAATACTGGACCAACAAAATGACAGCCTTTAGTTTTTACCATGCAATCCTTTTTTAGTCAAACTGAACTGAAATAAAAGATCTATATTTAACAATTGTATTACCCAATGTTTACCAGTGTTTTTTTTTTGTTTTTGTTTTTTTTAAGAGGAAATGCTTGTAAAATGACCACTATACACTCACTCTGACAATGAGCCAATCAAATTAAAGAAAAACAATGGCTCTTTATCAAACAGGCTGTTGGATGGCTGCCTGTTACGCTTGCTCTACACAAAGTGGTAGTGTCTGCACTTCTTCAAACTTTTCCTCCAGTTTCTCTGCTGCCTGGATGGTTAACTAGTCTAATGTTAGGAGAAACTTAACATTATTCCTGTGTAGTGGTGCATAGCAGGTGTGAGGTCACCCAAAAGACAAAAAGCATTCATTATATAAGTGAGTGAGCAAGTTTTGTATTAAAACTCTAAATCTACTTACACAATACCTACACAAAATAGCATTGAAAACTGATTGGGTGACATTTCTATGAAAAATTTATATTGTATAATAATTTGGCTGGCAAAAATTATTTTTTTAAGCTAATTTTTTTGTTTTGTTTTGTTTTTTACATTTACCAGGTGAGCTAAAAACATAATTGCTAACACTGTCTTGAATGCTTCAGTAACTCAGACAATCAGCAGCTGATGATTGTCGTTGCCTCCTCCAGGGCTTGCCCAATGACAAGTGGCGTATCACGTTCATCAATAAGACCTACGATATGTGTGACACCTACCCCACCATGTTGGCTGTGCCCATGAAAGCTACAGAGGAGGACCTCAGGAGAGTCGCCACCTTCAGGTCACGAGGACGCATACCGGTGAGTGTGTGTGTATGTGTGTGTAGATGGATAGTCTTGTAGTCTTTTTTGGGTATTGGTTGATCTTTCATCACTGATCTACACTGAAATATTAATTTGACATCAATCGATGATTATGATTTAAAGAACAGTTTTTGCTTAGTGGTCTTTAGTGGCTGCCTTGCTAAGTCATGTTAAAATGGTAATAGCAAAAAAATAGCATTTGTAGCAGCAGCAGTTGATTGGTCTGATGTACTTGCCTTGGAAACAGTCCTTGTAACTGCAGTACATCCAGTATTGAAATACAACTCATAATGTCACACTTCCTCCTTTCCTGACAATTGTTATTGTACTGTCTGAAAAGCTACCGTCAGTGTCTGAAATGTTTTGACTCATATGCCCTGATCCATCCTCTTAGGTACTGTTGGATAACCAGGAGAATTAGCCGCTGGTTGTCCATCTATTAGGCCAAAGTATGATGTCACACCCTTCTGTCTCTCTCTCTGTGTCCCCCTTAGGTGCTATCGTGGATCCATAGGGAGAACCAGGCAGTGATCGCCCGCTGCAGCCAGCCGCTGGTTGGTATGTCCGGTAAACGGAACAAGGACGACGAGCGCTACCTGGACCTAGTTAGGGAGGCCAATGGCACCGCCAAGCTCACCATCTACGACGCCCGGCCCAACGTCAATGCTGTAGCTAACAAGGTCAGGAGGAGGGGAGTTACTATTGGGGGTCAAAGGTTGGGTATGAAAGACACATGAGGATATAGAGCGGGATCTGATTGACCATTTGAAAGTAGGCAAAAGTTACCTTCCACCTTCAAGGGCAGAAATACAGTTAGACAGACAGAAGGCAGTTCATGTGGCTGGGACCTGTACTGTCTGCTTTCTCCAGTACTCCCTATCTGACCATGTTTCCTTCCACCCGATCATCAAACTGTTTAAAGGTGCTTTGTCCATCATTTTAACATCAATCATTCATTACCATGTTAATTTTGAGACATAAGTATGATTACTGTAAACAAACAAGGCCACCGCAAAGCCTCTATCGGCCTCTATGCTGCGTTTTACATTGTGTGCCACCGGGTCAGATTTGGTGGAAAATCTGCTGGATTGCTTTATTGCACAAAGGGAGATTGCTTAACAGCGCAAAACAGGAGGAGGGAACTGTTCTCCCAGCGCAAACAGACTTTCTGGCAACAGCAGATGGTGGAAGGAGTGAAAGGCAGATGGAAAAATAACTTCCAACATGATTATCCTCATCAAGAAGCAGTGGGGCTTATGGATAATTTGGTCTTAAAATTAACAATAGCCCTGTCAATGCCCCTGTGTGAGGCTACCTGTCATTTCAACCATGGTCTCATTTGTTTTATGGTAATTATACCAAGGTATCAAAATTTATTTGACAATTATAAATTAATGTTTAAAAATTATACATGTAGCACATTTAAGTTTGTGGTTGATAACACCCTGATGGGCCAACAACAATGACTCATCATGAGTCAAGGCTCCAGGCTGCCAACAACCTGGAGCTGAACACACTAAAAACTGTGGAGATGAGGGTTGACTTATGCACGCACCTGCCTGCTCATCACCACAGAGATAAATGACTCAGTTGCAGACTGAGCTGAGAGACCAGCACCCTTTAAATGCTTGAAAGTTTGTGAGCCCTTTGTGCAATTATAGAAATTTTGAATGTTTACCATGCAAGAAACCTCCAAGAAACCTCGTCAGTTTGGTGTTGCTCATACAGGTGAAAGACAAACACTTTGGCGTGATCTAAGGACACCTCAAAGGACCTCAGGAAGCAAGTAGTGTGTGCACACTCAGTCTGGTGAAGTTTATACAAGTAATGTACAAATGGAGATCATTTAACATGACAACGACTCTACCCAGAAGTGGACATCCTTCTAAAATATCACCAAGAGCCACAAGAAAACTATTAAAACTAGGAAAAAATCTGAAAAACGCTGAATAGAAATGGCAATGGTAGCTGCTCAAAGTTTGGGAGGTATTTTGGGCCATTCCTCCTTACAGAATTATTTGAGTTCATTGATCTTTTTCAGATATCTTGTATGAACTGCTTGATTCAGGTCATTTCACAACATTTCAATAGGGTTGAGGTCAGGACTCTGACTTGGCCATTCCAAAATGTGAATTTACCTCTGTTTAAGCCATTCTGTTCCGTAGATTTGCTTTTGTGTTTGGGGTCATTGTCATGCTGCATGACCCAACCTTTGTTAAGCTTCAGATCATGAACCATTACCCTGATATCCTGTAGAATTTCCTGATACAATTTGGAATTCATTGTTCCCCCAATGATTAAAGCAGTCCAGGCTCTGAGGTAGCAAAGCAGCCCCAAACCATGATGCTCCCTCTACCATGCTTCACAGTTGGGAGGTTTTGCTGTTGGTATGCAGTGTTTTTTTCTCCTCCAAACATAGAGTTGTGCCCTTTTGCCAAACACTTACATTTTTGCCTCATCTGTCCACAGAACATTGTTCCAGTAGCTTTGTGGGATCCAGATGGTCTTTGGCAAACTTGAGATGGGCAGCAATGTTTTTTTTGTGGAGAGCAGTAGTTTCCTCCTTGGTATCCTCCATGAACACCAGTCTTTAGTTTAGTGTTTTTCTTATTGTGGACTCGTAGACATCAGATGTTAGAAAGTTCAAGAGATGCCTACAGATCCTTAGATGTTACCTGAGGGTTCTTTGTCACCTCCTTGACCAGCGTGCTATTGCTGTGGTCTTTTCTAGACACCCACTCCTAGGAAGATTAGCAATGACACTGATTTTTCTCCATTTGTATACAATTTTTGACTGTAAACTGATGGAAATGCTTTTGTAGCTTTTCCAGCCTTATGAGCCTCAATACCTCTTCCAGAGAAGAGTCCTCTGAAATTTCTTTTGACCTGGGCATATTCCACTTCAACAGTTCCCTTTTTTTGGGGGAGCAGACTCTGTTGGTAACCAAACTCTGTTTTTTTTATATGACAGGACACCTCTAACCCACTTGAATATCATCTCATTGATCACCAGACTTTAATTACCGCCTTTTTATAGAAGTCATTATCTGAGAGGTTCACATACTTATTCCAGCTTAGGCTGTTAATGTTTGGACAATATGTTTGTGTTGTTTCTATTGTTATGACTTAGATGAAGATCAGACCATATTTTAGGAGTCATTTATGCAGGAATGCAGGTAATTCTAAGGAGTTCACAAACTCTTTCTCACAACTGTAGATTTCTTTGTGCATGTTCTTTATTTGGGATATCTATCATTTAAGAGTTTTAGAGAAGGATTTTATAAGGTTATCCCTCTATAATATATGAAATAATGACCACCCTCTGTTGGGTTCATAAACTTTCAAGCATGAAAGTATTAAAGAAATGTTGGCACAGTGCATCAATTTGATAAATGGGAAAACTCTCAGGACCCAGAGGAACAAATACAGCGCAGTATACATTGGAATCTCTGTGGATTCCCCTCCCTCTTGCAGTCTCTGAGCTATAGCCCAGTGTGAACTCTCACAAACAAGGTCAGGAAGTCACAGTGAGAGTCAAGGAGCTTAAAGGGGTTGAAAGGTCAAAGGGTGATGTGAGACAGGTCAAGAAAGGTGTTGTAGTGTCGAACAGGGTAGTTACTAATCACGACCTAGCCAGAAATGCAAATGGTCGTATATCACTGTTCAGAATTTCCTCCCTCTTGTCACCTGACTTGTGTATTTACATCTAGCTTACAAAGTGAGGAGTTGGTAAAATGGGACAGCAGAAAGTACTGATTCGACTAATAGGATTCTCGGTGTGTAGCCTTATGCCAAGTTTCTGGGTGTTCATTACAAAGGACTGACAGTATGTTGTGTTCTCTGGTCCTATGTAGGCTGTTCCTAGTTGTCTCCTTGGTTGTTTTCTGGTGTCTGAAGAAGTAACAGAGGTAGAGTACAGGCAAGCTAACCAGGTCTGGTTACAACTGCGGCCTGGGTCTTGTGAAGTGCTCACTGCTCAAGCACAGGAGTGTGTCCACTCAAAATTACTAATATTTTGAACTGATTAATTTTTTGATGTTTTGGAATGTCAAGTGTTTTTCAAAACTGTCCACAGGAACATATTGTTGGATAACAGCGCTATTTGTCGTTTAACAACCGCTTTGTGGCACTATGAATGCAAGTTGCGGCTGGCCGAATTGTAGATGGTTTCTATAACGCTTTTCAGTTAAGTAGGTCATGTTATGCTCCACAGTGCCTTCAATCGTCCCCCTTCACAATTCTGATGAGACAGAAAGTGGAAATTATTAATGGCACTGCACTAGTTTTCTTCAACACCTATGCTACACTAGGCTGTGTTTGGCTTCCCTGGGACATGCCACAATGTTCCTTCCGACTTTTCCCAGACCTTCCGAACTTTGAGCAAGGTCAAGGTAAACTTGGCAAATAAAGAAATTATTTTAGAGGGCTGGCCTGTAACATTACTGAGGTGTGTAAGAGCAGTCACTGTTACTGTTTTAGAATAGAACAGCTGAGCTTTGGTGCCACCTGAAATTTTGACCTTTAACACCTTTGCCATCCCCAGGCCACAGGAGGAGGCTACGAGGGCGATGAGTACCAGAATGCAGAACTGGTCTTCCTGGATATCCAAAATATCCACGTCATGAGGGAATCCCTGAAGAAGCTCAAAGATATCGTCTACCCCAACGTGGAAGAGTCCCATTGGCTCTCAAGCCTGGAGTCTACACACTGGCTAGAACATATTAAGGTATGGAAAAATGTGTGTGTGCATGGGTGTATGTTGTAAATGCATCTAAGTGTATAGTATACCTATTTTGTGTATCATGCTGCTCTGAATTATTTATCAATGCTCTCAGGATTCAAGACATAAACAATTCAGAAGGAGTTGTTTTACGTACATATCCTAGTGGCATCCACTGTTTTGAAAAGAATGAGCAGCCAAAAAGTGGCCAACACCATCAGAAGCCTCAATGTGTTGAAACCCCAGCGCCCTGTCCCACATTGTCTTCTTGTTTGCATATAGCTGGTGCTATCAGGAGCCATCCAGGTAGCAGACAAGGTTTCCAGTGGGAGCTCAGTGTTGATTCACTGCAGCGACGGCTGGGACCGAACTGCCCAACTCACCTCTCTGGCCATGCTGATGCTGGACAGCCACTACCGCACTCTTAGAGGATTCCAGGTCAGTAGCCGGACAAACAGCATTACATTATGAAATGAACTGCTTGTACACACAGCGAGAATAAGGACAAGAAATATAAAGAAGAAGAATTGGCTCTGTAATCATGTATTCTTTTTGGTATGAAAACAAATGAACAAACAAATGAACCAAATATCGGATGGAGCCCGAGCTATAGTCCCCCC